>JAVIWB010001950.1:0-278299 GCA_031893035.1 Dermolepida albohirtum | reverse complement strand
ATTCATATACAAACATAGGGTATCCGTCAGGAAATATTCTGTATCTCAACTGACGACATTATTCATTCTTGATCATTTTACAATAACAATGCACTTGACAAAGGTTACGTGCGTATTAAAAGACACTTATAAAGGCAGCGTTTATTACAAATTCATGGAAGGTTTCTGTCAGAGGTTGATCATTACCGCCAATACATAATAAATCGCTACAATTCGTATTAGTGTCAAGGGCCCGACACTGTTCTTTATCGATATCGTCAAAATATATTTAATGAAATGCCGGAATATCATAAGGAAACACGTGAAAATAACTCACTCTCTTTTCTATTATTTCGATTGTTTTAGAACGCGTGAACTGAATCAGTATTGTACGAAAAATTTTATTCTATTTAATATATTTATTGATTGTAGTGTCAGTTCTTGATGGAACATTTTAACTCATAAACATAATTAAAATTGAAACAGTTTGTACAGTTTCACGAAATATATTTTTAAAAACACTTCTTTATCTACACTACCGGTCATATTTATTTGCCCATCCCAATTTTATGTGTTTCCTGAAATACGGATTATCTTTCGAAAAATCTGTATTATAATTATTCAACAATATTATTAGTGGAAGTAATTCCATATGAATTTCTACGAAAATCGTAAATTCTTTACGATATATCATAAAGGTGTCATAAATTGGAAAAATACCATAAATATTATATAGGCTAATCCCTACAGTAATAACAGTTTTACTTGCATTTCCGAAAGGTATTACCAATATTGTGAATATTGTATCCTGTGTTTCTTGCAAGATATTATTATTGTACAGTTCCTTTTGTATATTTACTGTTATTTATTATTGTAATGTTGTTTGTAACGTCGAAATACCCATATCCCAATGCTACGGGTAAATAAAGTCTATTTATCCATCAGATTAGACAAATCTCAGCAAAATAATGGAAGAATTTAAAATTGTTTACGGAATATTTTCAATTTCATATCGTTTGGTATGGAGGACTAGTTATCTACAATATAGCAATACACCTTGCTACATTTCTTGCTTTCGGTGACAATTATTTTGTAACTAATTGTACATCTCGCTTTGTGGCATCGTCACGGGTTACGAAAGTAAAACTAAACAATATTTTTGTACCTCTTGACGATGCCACAAGGCCAAATACACACTACCGGTCATATTTTTTTGTCCACCCTTAGTTTTAGCCAAAATTATTAAACTATCAAATGTGTACTGAAAATTTATTTATTGTACCAATACAATAGTGTAAAATAAACATAAAATAGTTACATTTTTCTTATATAAAAACTTTATCATTAATTATTATTAAATTTTGCTCTCATCAATGTGCCCACCTTTATTTTTGATAATTGCGACACAACCGCGACATACTTTCAATTCATTTTTGCAGTGTATCTTCTGTAATTTGTGCCCAGGCTTCTTGAAGTTGTTCCCACAGTACAGTGGTGGATGATAGAGCACGTTCTCGAACCTTCCGGTCCAATTCTTCCAAAGAAGCTCTGTTGAGTTCAGATCAGGAGTTTGAGCTGGCTATACCATTATAGAGATTTGCCCTTGTTCTTCTAGTTGACGCAAGTAATCGCCACACAATCTAGAAGTGTGTTTCAGATCGTTGTCCTGTTGAAATACAAAGTTTTCGCCAAGAATCCTTAGTCCTGAAGGAACAGCTTTATTTTCTAAAATTTCCTTGTAGCCTTCTTTTCTTAGGATTCCCTCAATTTTGACAAGATCGCCTACAGATCTTCCACCAAAACACCCCCAAATCATTACTGAACCTCCTCCATGTTTTACGGTAGGCGCAATACATTCTGGTAGTACTCTTTCTTCTGCGGATGTTCTTACGAATATTCGCCTTTTACTACCGAAAAGTTCAAACTTCGATTCGTCTGTCCACAATACATTATTTCTTATGTTCTTTAGCCCAATTTAGTCGTTTTATCTTGTTTTGCTTTCGTAGTAGTGGTTTTCGCAGAGCAATTCTTCCGTATAAACCTGCTTGCCTCAACCTTCTCTGTACCGTGGACACACTAATTGGTTTAGCACGCGACCTATTCATTTCAGCAGCAGTTTCTAGTGCTGTTTTTCGTCTATCGCGTCTACTTATCCGTATTAGATGCCGGTCATCTGCAGATGTCGTCGGTTTGCGTCATCCAGATCTTCTTATGTTGGAAAATGTACCACTTTCTTCAAATTTTTTAACGATATTATCAACGGTTCTGCGATTTCATCGTAATTCTTTTGCAATTTCGCGATTACTTTTACCCGTACGATGATAAGCAATTATCATAGCACGCACTTCAACAGACAATTCCTTCGGCATTGCATTAAAATATTCACAATAACTCTCTATTTCACTGTTTTCATAACAAAAGATGAACGATGACTGACATAAAATTTATTTTCCTTTTTGAATAACACATCCTAATATTGTAATTAGTTAGTACAATAACACAATATTGGTAATACCTTTCGGAAATGCAGGTAAAACTGTTAATACTGTGGGGATTAGCCTATATAATATTTATGGTATTTTTCCAATTTATGACACCTTTACGATATATCATAAACAATTTAAGATTTTCATAGAAATTCATATAGAATTACTTCCACTAATAATATTGTTGAATAATTATAATACAGATTTTTTGAAAGATAATCCGTATTTCAGGTAACACATAAAATTGGGGTGGGCAAATAAATATGACCGGTAGTGTATAATGAGGTACTCTTTGAACTTTTTTAAAACTAATGAACAAAATTACATGTTTTCTAAATAAAAATCTTATCTACACACATAAAAACAAGGATTTTATTGTATGGATTATGTAACAATATTATTGATTTATAAACTTTTCTATTCCAACTTTCGCGAATATTAATTTGGTCTTGGGGGGTCTGTTCAGAAATTTTTCTCTCTCTTTTTGAAACTTAGTATAGGAGATTATTAATAGCATATTGTAAATTAAGTAATAATAATATTTATTGACCACTAAAACACATAATATATATGTAATAAGTCATAAATAAGGACAATATAATACCTAAAACATAAAGAAAAGAGAAAGAAACTAATTGTACTATTCAAATTGATTAATTGAAGTCAAATAAATCATATGTTTCATCAAAAATAACAAAGTAAAAACAATAAAAATATAAATTTATATACGTATTATATAAATGTTGAAAATAAATACTAAACATAAAATATAATCATTTACACATGTGAAAAATGTTCTTCCAAGGAACAGAGAGTGTTGTTTTTCTAAATGCAGGACATTTTAGATTTTACACGCATAATTCGGTCTTTTAAAAGGAATGTTTTTTTTATTTCCTATACTGTATTTCAAAAGAAAAGAGACAAGTTTCTGAACAGACCAAAATAACAGTTAACTCTCATTAGTTGAGAGCAACACAAAATCACATAGTCGTATCTATTTATAATGACATACTATTTGAACTGCTAAAACTAATAAATAAAATTACATGTGTTTTCAAAACAAATATTTTATCTGCAGACATAAAAACAAGAATTTGCGGTTAATGGAACAACACTATTGATTTATTTACTTTTCTATTCATATTTTCACGAATTTTGTAGGTTGTAATTTGGGCTTAAGGTCTGTTCAGAAATTTGTCTCTTTCTTTTTGAAACACAAGATTCTGACGAAATACATTCTTAAGACATTCACTACCACGAAATTAGAAATGTACACAGTCTTTCGCACAGAAAACTTTTTTAAAGTGGTAATTCTTAGTGGCGCCATCTATTGAAAAAAATAGTCGGTAAGGTAGATCTTTTACCAATGTTATGTCAAAATATGACATTTGCATCATTAGAAGCAGAGAAATTACGCATAAAGTAACAGTATGTATTTGCTATTGGTGGAAAAATGAATTTTGAACAAAGAGCAAATGTCAAGTTCTGTTTTAAACTCGGTAAATCGTTTACTGAAACATTTCATTTGATGAAATAAGTGTACGGTGATGCGCGTTTATCACGTACGAGTGTGTATGAATGCTGTAAACGATTTAAACACGGTCGTACTGACATAAATGACGACAAACATTCTGGTGCAATAAAATCTGTTGTTACGGGAATTTATCAGAAATGAGCTGAAATCCTCAATGCGATACGTGGGAATGAAATTAAATATTTTCAAATATTCAATTCATCGCATTTTGACACAGCATTTGGGACTGAGAAAGATTTGTGCAAGGCTTGTACCACGCAAGCTAACTGAATTCACAATAGTTGCTGGCATTGGTTACGCGATTATGCACCATCTCATTGCTCGACGCTTATCACTGATTTTCTAATTTCAAATGGCATTTTAACCATCAACCACTCGGTTGATCACCACGGCTCACAAAAAGATATGTGAAGTTTATGGTGCTAATTGCTTAACAGGGCGCACGTGTCAGAATTGGTATAAAAAATTCCGTTCTGGAGATTTTTCCCTCAAAGATGAGCAACGTTCTGGTCGGCCTACTGAAGTTGATGATGACCAAATCAAAGTCATAATTGAAGAGGATCGTCATATAACTGTTCGAGAGGTTGCGGAGAGGCTACATGTATCGCACACAACAATTGAAAAACATTTAAAATGTCTTGGGCTAGTTAAGAAGCTTGATATTTGGGTACCTCACGAATTGAAAGAAATTCATTTAACACGAAGAATCAACTTTTGCGATATGCACCTTAGACGAAATGACACCGAGCCTTTCTTAAAAAGAATCATCACTGGTGATGAAAAATGGGTCCTGTACAGTAACATAGTTCGAAAACGATCATGGAGCGAACACGACAAACCAGCTCAAACCACATCGAAAGCTGAATTGCATCCAAAAAAGATCATGCTGTCGGTTTGGTGGGATTACAAAGGTATAGTGTCTTTTGAGCTGCTTCCAAGGAACCAAACGATCAATTCTGATGTTTACTGTTAACAATTAATAAAACTGGATGAAGCAATCAAAGAAAAACGGCCAGAATTTTCAAATCGGAAAGGTGTAGTTTTCCACCAAGATAATGCAAGGCCTCACACATTTTTGGCAACTCGTGGGAAACTATTGGAGCTTGGCTGGGAAGTGATGCCACATCTCCCATACAGCCCTGATCTAGCACCATCTGATTACCATTTATTTCGAAGTTTGCAGAATTCTTTGAATGGTAAAAAATGACGATGATCTTCACTCGCACCTGGTTCAGTTTTTTGCTGATAAGGACCAGAAATTTTATGAGCGCGGAATCATGCAGCAGAAAGAAAGATGGCAAAAGGTCATTGAGCAAAATGGAGAGTATATAATTGATTAAAAACTATTCTTTGTTTAAAAAAAAAGTGTTTTATTTTATACTACAAAACCGAAAGTACTTAGTTGCCAACCCAATATTTTCCAAACTACATTTGCCGATGAAAGGACAGCGTTATGCCAACGCCGAGGCCTTTAAAAAGGTGTCGACAGCGATCTTGAAGGACATCTCTAAAGATGAACTTAAAAATTCATTCGACATGCTAATTGACCGTGAAAAACTGTGTATATGACGTATTTTCTATCTTTATTAAGAAAAAAAAATTGTATGAAAATTACAATTTCGAAAAATCATTAATCCGCACGAAAATAGCCAACGCTTCCAGTTTGAACTTCTTTTTACCGCTACATAAAAAAAAATTTCGATAAAAATATGACAACAAATATTTAAAAAATCCATGTTTATTTAACACGCGAAAAAGATAAAAAAACATATATACAAAAATATTGACATCTGTTGTTGATGTTTACAAATTAAGTTCTTGCATTTATATATTATGTGTGCCGTACAATTGTGAATGCAAAATTAAACAATACTCGTTTTTATTTTTCATTCGATAACTGAAATATTTGTTCCTTTATTTTTGAATAATCGAATAAGGAAATGGGGGATTATTGATGTCAAGGCCGGTGTGATATTTTGCCATTTTTAAGACTATCGGAAATGAATGGGATGTAATTAGAATTAGTTTATTTTTAATTGTTGATTTTGCCGGTTTGTTTTGTAAGAAATCGCGACGTTAAAGCTTAGTCAAAATAAAAACAAATTGAATATCTTCAATATATATACATATTAGTATTTATACAGCATATAATAGAATCTAATAATTACGATTTTATATTTAATTTACCTGTTATCAATCACTCGCAGTATTATGTATCCTATATTTACCATTACATGATAATTTTAAAGAATAATTTTGTATATTATTAACATAAAATTGTTTGGGTTACTACGTGATATTATATTTGATTTTTCATTAATATTAAATTTTTTTTGACAATATAATCATCATATATTTCACTGAATTTATTGGTTATGGGTAAAATTACATGCTATTGCAGGTAAATATAATAAATAAATAATTTTTCCACATGTAAGACTACGAAATTGGATAAGCAAATGAGTTTTTTTGTGTACGACCTAGATTTTGCATTGTGAGCGTGCGATCAGTAGCGCGCTCTTCGGGGGTTTAACAGGTAATAAATGTAAATAAATGGTTTCCTTTTTAAGCAGCGTTTTCAGTATACAGAAGCACGAAGTGGATAAGATCGATTAAATAGTTACAGCATCAGATACGTTTTAACAGTTACTTCATGTAACCTTCTTCATCGTGAGGATTAAATGTTTTTATATGCAGAGACCGAAATATTTACATGACTAACACAATCTTTGTTAATACATAATAGGCCTGTAAACACATGGGTTTGTTGGATACCTTCATCTTGAAACGATGGTTATTTTTCTAGCCATTTTCGTAAGCTTTTCAAATATAGAAATACAGAACTGGTGAAGTAGCATTGTAAACATGAATAAAAAAGCGTTGCAGTATATTTAGTGCAGTTTCATGGTTGATACATCGTCTCTACAACGGAGACTGTCGTGCCTTATTCTCAGTCTATTTTCTGCAATCTGTAAAGAAAATTTCGATCCAAACGCATTTTCGTACACCAAAGGAATGGATAAATTTTGGCCTGCAGGGACGTATCATACTTTGCTTGCACATTTTTTGCATCGAGCTTTTACTAACACCAAGTTCTGCAGCTGCTTTACTCCAAGACAATTTTGTTTTTTCGCCTATTGATCTCGTAAGCAGTTACCCATCAGTGTATTGTTTTCTTGTTTTGATTTTGATCCAAACGCCCTTTGGAATCCAAAGGAATGGATAAATTTTGGTTTGCGGGGACGTATCTTATTTTCCTTGCACATTTTTTGTAACGAGCTCTTACTAACACTAAGTTCTGCAGCTGCTTTACTCCAAGATAATTTTGGATTTTCACCTATTGAGCTCATAAGTAGTTATCCATCGTCCTCGTAGCACTGTTTTCTTATTTTCATAATAAATAAGTCAATTATCGACTCCATTTTGGCAAACCAAAGTATTTCGAGTTTTGAGAAGGTAGGGTATCTACTTCATTGATATTTTGAGAGGTTCCATAGACCTCCATTTGAAAATTTTTTAAGGATAGTATTTCAAAGATTCCGTGGAATTTAAGTTCTTCATGCTGAATCAGGAGTTTTGAAAACTACCATTGTTTTTACTTTATTGCATATAGGGTTTGTGATTTTATCACGTTTATTTTCTGTTATAATTTTAATAAATGATCTTTCACGTGATACTCTTCTGTTATAACCAATTTTTCTTGAACTTCTCTGTTTTCTTAATGTACTTTCTTTCCAGTATCATATTCCATCTGTACAATTACCACCGATGCACTTATCCATGCTTTTTAACTCACTGCACTTGTAACAGTTTTCCGATAGCGAATTTATAATTTTTGAACGCCTATTTTTCAAGGACATTTTGAATATTTGTTTCAGCCTGCACTGCAGAACAAGCTTTTTCGATCAATTTGGGTGTTTGACATAACCGTTTTCTTTTTTTTTGTGTAGTATCAATTCACGCAAATTACAAGACGTGTGTTTACTTCCACAACTCATCTTTGTAAAAACAGCAAACGCTCATTTTCCAAAAATACGTGTTACTATGAAGATGATTTACAGAATTCGTTCCAAATTTATGGCTTACAACAGAGAAATATAAAAATGAAATATACGAGAACTTTTGCGACATCCGATGTTAGAATATTTAGCTAGTACTTTTCTAGTTGTAAAGAATAAGTTTTCATATTGCTATTAGTGGTTTTTAGAGCTTTTGAACGTTGTTAAATGGAAGTAAACATTGTCTATCATAGCCGGATGTTCACATTTGAAGATATTCGACATTCACGATGTGTATGAACGCTTTTATGACTAACTGTATATCCCTTACTTTGCTAAAATTATATTACACGAAGAAATATTTCTTAAAATTATACAAAATACTTTAACGCGTTTTATTCGTTGCGATCTCAGTCTGGGAAATTAGAATACCGTAACAAGTCTTTTGTATAAGTATTGACCTCGCTTATTAATCGACTATTATTATTATTTATAGCAATTTTTATGTGTATATAAATATTTCGTATTATAAATACATAATACACAAGTACACTATACCAAACGCACACACACACACACACAAATACAAGAAGCCGAAACATGTGATGTACATGATTCCATTGAGTGATAGAAACGTGACACTTTTTGTTATGATAGGTCTAGAATGCTGTCAGCGTTATACACTACCGGTCATATTTATTTGCCCACCCTTAGTTTTAGCCAAAATTATCAAACTATCAAATGTGTACTGAAAATTTATTTATTGTACCAATACAATAGTGTAAAATAAACATAAAACAGTTACATTTTTCTTATATAAAAACTTTATCATTAATTATTATTAAATTTTGCTCTCATCAATGTGCCCACCTTTATTTTTGATAATTGCGGCACATAACCGCGGCATCCTTTCAATTAATTTTTGCAGTGTATCTTCTGTAATTTGTGCCTAGGCTTCTTGAAGTTGTTCCCACGGTACAGTGGTGGATGGTAGAGCACGTTCTCGAACCTTCCGGTCCAATTCTTCCCAAAGGAGCTCTCTAGGGTTCAGGTCTGGACTTTGAGCTGGCCATACCATTATAGAGATTTGCCCTTGCTCTTCTAGTTGACGCAAGTAATCGCCACACAATCTAGAAGTGTGTTTCGGATCGTTGTCCTGTTGAAATACAAAGTTTTCGCCAAGAATCCTTAGTCCTGAAGGAACAGCGTTATTTTCTAAAATTTCCTTGTTGCCTTCTTTGCTTAGGATTCCCTCAATTTTGACGAGATCGCCTACAGATCTTCCACCAAAACACCCCCAAATCATTACTGAACCTCCTCCATGTTTTACGGTAGGCGGAATACATTCTGGCAGTACTCTTTCTCCTGTGGATCTTCTTACAAATATTCGCCTTTTACTACTGAAAAGTTCAAACTTCTATTCGTCTGTCCACAACACATTATTCCACTGATCAATCGTCCAATTCTTATGTTCTTTAGCCGAATTTAGTCGTTTTATCTTGTTTTGCTTTCGTAGTAGTGGTTTTCGCAGAGCAATTCTTCCGTATAAACCCGCTTGGCTTAACCTTCTCTGTACTGTGGACACACTAATTGGTTTAGCACGCGCTCTATTCATTTCAGCAGCAATTTCTGATGCTGTTTTTCGTCTATCGCTTCCACTTATCCGTATTAGATGCCGGTCATCTGCAAATGTCGTCGCTTTGCGTCATTCAGATCTTCTTTTGTTGGAAAATGTACCACTTTCTTCAAATTTTTTAACGTTATAATCAACGGTTCTGCGATTTAATCATAATTCTTTTGCAATTTCGCGATTACTTTTACCCGTACGATGATAAGCAATTATCATAGCACGCACTTCAACAGATAATTCCTTCGCCTTCGGCATTGCATTAAAATATTCACAATAACTCTCTATTTCACTGTTTTCGCAACAAAAGATGAAAGATGACTGACATAAAATTTATTTTTTCCTTTTTGAATAACACATCCTAATATTGTAATTAGTTAGTACAATAACACAATATTGGTAATACCTTTCGGAAATGCAGGTAAAACTATTAATACTGTAAGGATTAGCCTATATAATATTTATGGTATTTTTCCAATTTATGCCACCTTTATATCATCAACAATTTAAGATTTTCGTAGAAATTCATATGGAATTACTTCCACTAATGATATTGTTGAATAATTATAATACAGATTTTTCGAAAGATAATCCGTATTTCAGGAAACACATAAAATTGGGGTGGGCAAATAAATATGACCGGTAGTGTATATTTACAGTAGTATAAAATGAAATGCGAACAATAAAGAGGTTAAAATAAATTGTGGAATATTTAAGACTAAAATCATCAATCAAAGCACAGAAGCCCAATGAATGAATTACGTTATTTCCAATTGAATGAATAGCAAGGGCGTATGCGTACAGGCAGAAAGAAACTACATTGCTGTTGCTCAGCTAAAATATCACAATGGTATTTACTTTCTTTTATCCTTTTTTTCGGAGTGCCAATCACAGCGATATATTGCGTATATACATCCTGATGTATGCTTATGTTGACCAATTATTTGCTCAAACGGAATATATTCGATTTTGAGCATCGTTTTGATTCATATATTTAAACTGTGTTGCAGCAGTCATGGATGTCACTTTATTTGTAAATGTCCGCGTTTATATAACAAAATATATAAAATCACTATTTTCACATATTCTATTTTTCCCTTTGATACTCAACTGATGTTGGTTTTTAGGAAACACGCCACACTATCGCGTTCAGAGTGTTTCTAAACGACATCAGTTTCGTAAATAAATCGGGAAAAATATGCGAACATCCTTAGGGCTCTTGGAATATAATATTATGAAATATTGAAAATATTATATATATATATATATATATACAATGTGTTCAATAAAGATTGAGACGGATTATGCAACCAAGTATACAACAACAAAGATTACAGTTGGTATGAAATATCCTTGTAACTAGATCGTGACAGATCTCTCTTTATAACCCTACTAAATTCTTTGACATTTTGCCTTATTTGATTTGTAATTACGTGTTATCAATTATCAGTAATTTTCAGAAGTATTGGTAAATTTTTGGTGGTTAGAGCGGTAAGTTGGATTTAATTTCATATTAAGTGTGTTGGATAATTTTTTTAAAACTATAGATTTCTAGGGTCTAGGGAATTTTGAATGTAAGGCTACCAATAGTGTATGTTTGGTTGCATAAGGTTCCATCTCAATCATTAATGAACTCAACTGTATATATATATATATATATATATATATATATATATATTATTATGTATTTTAAAATTTTGCAATCAAAAATGTCGGGTACAATCTTTTTTTCGGGAATATCTCGACAACCAGGCGTCCAAGAAGTTTCCGTTTCAGATTCATTAATCCACGTCTACAATAGAACGAATTAGAAATTTTTTGAAAGATTCTAAAAACTTTTGGTCTCGAAATCCATCCAGGAACTTCAAGGTACTGCTCTTGTTTGTCCACCCTTAATTAGAAAAGTTAAGGAAAGCTATTTTTTCTAATTTAAAGAAAACAATAGAAATAAATAAAAAAATATATTTTACAAATAGTACATATTGTCATTACAAATATTACACTAAAACTTTACAAACTGAGTATTTTTTACTTCCGTTACATCTCTAGGTTCTCTTTGTTCATCCATTGAATTTTCATACGTACATAAATGGCATCGAGAGGTATTTTAATAAAATTAACTACAAATTAACGCGTGTCATTACCTCGAACAATTACTTAAAAAAAAATAATACCTCTTACAATAGAAAAATATAAATTGGGCGGAAATAAACATAAAAAATAAAAAAATTCAAGTAATTTTTGTGAATTGGAAACAAAATACAATTAATCTAATGTAAAATATTAAAATTATGGTTATGTAAACCTAAAATAATATAGGAAAGAGGTTATAACATTTGGACAAAGTATTTATGTAGGACGAACTACATAATGTTTAGCGATATGACGTCGATGTATAAATTACACTTTCTTCAATGGAAACAACGGATATTCCCTAGAAAATGATTTGAGTATTTGCTTACGTATTTAGTATAACAAAAATGTTAGTCTACGAACGTTTCTAAACCGTACGCGCGGAAACATTAGCGTTTTCTTCCCTACCGGCATTTTCATTATTTTCTATTATTCTTCCCAATAACCGCACTCTGTAAGGCTTATCATCTTTCAGTGCTCCATCCCTAATAGTGTCCTTAATCCATTCCACGATTATGTGGACGACATTATGCAAACGATACATTCTTTCCAAAGGTTCTTCGTCGTATAAATGTAACACGTGAGTTGCGCTGCCGCGATGGTAATACGGTACCAACGTCCCCCCACATGCGACGAAGGCCCTAACCCATTGCGTATGCCTGTTCCTAACATGCTCGTCTAACAGAAGGAATACGTTTTGGAAATACTGTGGAAGCGTTATTTCTGGAACAGAAACTAATGCAACTTGTGATGTTAGCGTGGAATTCACTGGAGTCTCCACTCTTTGTGCTTCATTCATTGGTGCATTAACTATGACCTGATCTCTTCTAACTGCATTATCTATGGTCTGATCTCTTCTAAGTGTATTATCTAGGGCCTGATCTCTCCTAAGTGCATTATCTATAGTCTCATCTCTTCTAAGTGCATTATCTATGGTCTGATCTCTTCTAACTTTTTTCCTGGGATTTCCTCCAGATGGGTTTTTAATTTTTCTCTTAACGTTTTTGTTGTTTGCCCGTTTAACACTTTTTACGTTTGTGAAAGTCCTAGAACACGAAGGCCCTTCAATTTCTACGGATAAAATGTCAATTTTAGAATCTTCATAGAGTTTCTTCACGGTATCCAAATCGATAACTTGTCTCCAATTTCTAGCATTTTCTTTGCAGGTAATTTGGGGGAATCGCAGTGAGATACCATCAGATGAGTGTGCGTTGTCCTTCAAAAACTCTAATCCCGTTATCTTCCAAACAGGTTGTGAGTGAGGATTCTTTGCAACAAATTCGGGCACTAAATCTTTAGTGCAGCACAACCAGTTCGGTATTTTTGAATCATCGCAGTTTACTTGAATCATGTTCATTTTTTCCGCAGAATACTCGAGACGTTTATCATCCATGTCCATATATACTTTAGCTACTGTGCAAAAACGTTGCTGTTCTCGGTCGAAACAACCCATTAAAAATATTGATAAAGGATCGCTGTCTTTCTTCATATCATTCCAACCACCCAAAACTAGCAAGTCCATAGTGATCGCCGTGTTATCGTCTACAAACGAATTACGTTGAATCTTCAACCACTGCTTCTTAGAAGATGCGTATCCTCCTTCGATGTCCTTCAAAATTAAACCATCCGCTTTTACACTCAACATCTTAGCGACCATTTCATTCATGTCCTCTTCACGATGAACTTCTTTGGATTCAGAAAGTATTACGAGATTTGGAATCTCGACCAAGTTGTGTTTCAAAATCTTCAGTCTTTCCCTCAAAGGTTTCTCCGAGATGTCGACTTCGAAGAACATGCAATCTATAACTACGATGCAGTAGACAATGTGACTAACGTCTATGTCCGATCCAAGGTTCAAATTTTGAGGTGAGAGTAGACTGCGGGTCTTGATGTCAAATGGTAGGACCTCACAGTCTATAATCAGTCTGTTGACACAAGGAAAGGCCTCGAAAATAAGATCCTTTAAATTGGTGATTTTTTCGACAGATCCGGCTATTTGAGTGTATGAATAGAATTTAAAATCCGAATTCTGAAACAATTTCAGATCGATTACGAGATTTATAACTTTAAATTAAGTATTACTAAAAACCACCCTTTGTCATTGAAATTCTTAAGTTACACAAACACTAAATTACCCAGTACAAATAGCAATGAGTGTTTACAAGGTATGGATACATGCCTAATTTCAATCACAAAGGGTAATCACTGACTATTATTATATATAATTTATCGTAAAGTAATATCAACACAAACTTACTTTCTTGTGAAAGTGTACTCTTTCTCCTCCATAATTTATTTCGCAGAATACACCCTTAGGATGCTTCAACAGGGCTTGTTCGATGGATCTGCAGTTTTCAGTTAACACAGGCAATACGATTGTCATTGGGGATAGTTTGGTATTTGCTGAACTAGTAGCATCTAAAATAAGATTACCATCAAAATAAAATATTGTTTAAATATATAAAATTACTTTATTAACATAAATATAAAATGAAAGTTCCATTTAAAAAAATACTAATCTTTATATAAAAAAATGTAGAGTTATTGTTCCATAGATATAAAAAAAATAAATCAAAATTATATTAAACATTTAAGATATGGTATCTTCAGGTACACAATTGAACATTAATTTTGGACCTACCACATATATTTACACATTTATCAATGACTTCATCCAATGTTTTAGTCGCTTGAAACATTTGACAAGCATCTGGATGAATTACTTTTAAAATATCTTTTATGCAGATGTTAATATCGAGATCGTGTTGAATCAAATGAATTAAAATATTTAGATCTTCCACTGTGCATTTACTCACAATCTGCTTAAAATAGCGTACATGTTCTTTTTCAGTCATTACATCATTGCGTAACTTATTTAGAAATTTCTCGACGTCCAAGAGTGTTAGTGTATTTTTGTTTGCAGGCTTACATTTTTTACTCTGTGTGAAGTAGAATGAAAGTGAATCAGATAAATTCAGAATTTCTATATCTTTGAATATTTCATTGTGGTCTATTGAAAATAGTTCAGCAAATATTTTGGCTAGTTCCTTAGATCGTAAAGTGATCTTTTTCGAATCCAATTCACCAAAGAGGAATTTACAAAATAATTTTAAGTTGTTTTTACTTGTCGTGCCAAAGTTGGAGCTTTCTATGAATAATTTAGATATTGTACAGAATTTTTCTATATAACTGCTAGCATTTAATATCTCATTCGCAAAGTTACAGAAGTTATTAAATAATATCATTTCGCTGTCATGTTCATTATTCTGTAAATAAATAAAATATTAGAAAAATAATATCATAGAATAGTTATTAAGATACTTACTCCAGATATCTGATTTGTAGAATTTTTTGCACTTAAAAAATTCCTTTTCGCTTTGGGTTTTCTTAATCTTTTGACACAATTTTTTTTATTTACTTTTCCATTTTTTCTCATCTTAACATTTACTATCTTTCTATACCTTTTACCTATATTTTCCTCACTTTTTCTTATTTTATCTGCTATCACTTTTTGATCAATTTCAGATATGTTATACCATCCATCCAGGTCATCGGAACTTTTAATTCGTTTTGTTAACAATCTCTGTCTCAAAAATTTTCTCAGTATACAATCCACATGATGCCATTTCTTGTTCCGACCATTACCCAGAGGGTCGGGCATGTATTTGGCAATTCTTATATCACCCAATAAGCATTTCTTACCACACATTTTACAAACTGCTCTGGAGCTCTTTGCCTTATCTATACAAAACGCTTTGCCGACCCTCATCTGGTTTGTCTCGCTCATTCTTTGTAAGTTATAAGATACAAAATCTGATAAATTAGGTAAAAAGTATAAGAAATTTATTTATAAATAAGATGTACATAGGTATAGGTTGTAAAAATTATTTTTACATTATTTTGTTTAAAGGAAAAATAATTGTCCGAAGAATTCTATTTTAATGTAAACTATCAAGTACATACCCGTTGAATTAAACATATTGATTTTTTGTCTTTTAGGCATTATTGACTTCATTGAACATTTTTCTTTCAAATCCATATAATATACTAGCGCCATCTGTTAGAAAGGTGATTTCTTTTTTATGATGAAACGGAAATCATTTATAAAAGAAAAAACTGTTCCTACAAAAATGTAATCGTTAATAAAATTAATGTTCTATTTATTAATAAGTAAAGGTGACAAAAGAAACGAATTTCGAAGAATTTCGTTTTTTTTATCGTTACTAACACCAGAATATGATTACAAATAAGATATATGCGTTTTCTGAGCCATAGATGGCAGTGTAGTAAATAAAAATCTATAAAGCCAAAATTTTAGAATTTCTCGAAATAATAATTAATAATTAAAATGCGTGAATCCGTCCAAATAGAAAAATTAAAATTATATGAAACTTCTAATTCAGTATGTGATATAATGAAATTCTATTAGATAATTTTCAGTTTTAAGTATTTGCAGATTTTTAAACATATAAGTCTTGAATTGAAAAAAAATATAATTGGTCCAATCTAGAATAATAAAAGTACGATATTTTAAACGAATCTTTTTTAAATATAATTCATCAAACAGTAATTTAAAAAATAGTTTTAAATTATTTCTAATTGTAATGCAAATGGAGTTTTCAACGAATCTAGATATTGTGCAGAATTTTTCTACATAACTGTTAGTATTATATATCTCATTTGTAAAATTACAGAAGTTATTAAATAGTATGGTTTCCCCTGCACGTTTATTATTCTATAAATAAATTAAGAATTAGCAAAATTATAAATATACTTACACTGCACATCCTATTTGTGGTATTTTTTGTACTCAAAAAATTCCTTTTTATTTTGAGTTTTCTTAACCTTTTCACATAATTTTTTTACTTTTCCATTTTTTCTGATCTTATTTACTATCCTTCTTTATTTTTTACTTACATTCTCCCCACTTTTTCTTATTTTATCTTTTTCACTTTTCAATCAGTTTGAGATTTATTATTTCATTTATCTAAGTTATTGGGTTTTTAATTACTTTTATTAGTAATCTAATCGCCTATTTCCAAAATCCCGCATCTAACTCGGTCATTCTTGTTTCACCCAATAACTATTTCTTCTTCAGAACTCTGTACTTCCTTTATACAAAACGCCTTTTCATTGCTTAGTCAGATTCTGTCACATATTGTTCGCGAGTTATAAGATACAAGATCTAATAAATTACGAAAAAAGCATAAGAAACTTTTTATAAATAGGAAAACATATGTATCAAGTACACATGTGAAAAAAATTATTTTGTTTAAAAATAATTTTTCCAAGAAATTCTATTTTAACATGAGCTATTAGGTACATACCTGTTGTTTTAATCATATCGAATTCTTTTGAGTAGAACAGTCTTTACAACACTGAACACTTCGCTGTTAAATGTGTTTTGACTTTGCCGAACAATTTTTTAAAAATTCGAATCAATATAGCGCCATCTATAAAAATGATTTCCTTTTTATGATTAAATAGAAATCTCTATAGAATAATTATAAAAGAAAAGTTTGTTAATTCGAAAACATTGTCGTTAATAAAATTAATATTCTATTTATTAAGAAATAAAAAATGCAAAAAAATAATTTCTTTTTCTGTCGTTGGTAACTAACCCAACGCACGTAATTTCAAGTAAGGGATATGCAATTTCTCCGCTATAGATGGCAGTGCAATAGATAAAAATATAAATTTCAGGGACTGATTAAAATGAAAATTATATTTAAAATAAGTAAATCCCCAAATAACACAATTAAATTTGCTGGAGTTCCTAATTCAGTACATAATATAATTAAATTCCATAAGATAATTTCCACTATTTTGAATTAAATATTTGCAGGTAAACTTGAGGCTGTGGTTGATTTACTTAATCACTTAAGGTTGATATATAACTCCTTTCCATATTAATTTTCGTGTTTCAACAATTAAGTTGTCATCAGTAGGTAATTAAACAGCGAAACGAATATAGTGTGCGTTTCGGCTTACGACGGTACAGATCGTGTACGGTATTTGGTGTGAATTTTTAACGTGATTTCTAAGTACGACACAGTTTAATTATCTGCTGATGATTAATACTTAGTTGCCGAAATATGTATACAGAATACGAAAATTAATGTGGTTTTACATCAACCTTAAGTGATTGAAATAAATTTTTGCAGTTATCATTGTTAGTATTTTATGATTCCCCAAATAATGGTCATCCTTGTTAGGCTTTTAAATATACAAAAACTTTGAAAGTAGGTACAAAATATAATAAGTCTAATCTACAATATTAAAACAATGACACTTAAATCAGAAAATAAGATTCTAAGCAGACTGTAGTAATGAACCAAATATTCACTTAGGATAAGTACCACTATTAATCGTACCTAAAAGTGATACAATGTTCGAAAATAAATAACACTTCCATGCACACAATGATATTGAAATGTTTTGAGTATTTGTTTACTTATTTAGAATAATAAAAACGTTAATTTACAGCGTTTTTAAACTGTACGTGTAGATGCAGTGTTTTCTTGTCTCCTTTCATTTTCATTATTTTCAATTGTCCTTCCTATTAAACGAACTCTGTAAGGTTTATCATCTTTCAATGCTCCGTCCCTAATGGTGTCCATAATCCATTCCACAATTATATGGACGACGTTATGTAATCGATACATCCTTTCTAAAGGTTCTTCATCATATAAATGCAAGACATGGGTTGCATAGCCGCGAAGGTAATCTGGTACCAACGTTCCTCCATAAGCAACGAAGGCTCTAACCCATTGTGTATGCCTGTTCCTGACTTGCTCATCTAGAAGAAGATATACATTTTCAAAATACCGTGGAACTCCCAGTTCTACACCAAAAATGGCGCCAGCGTGAGATGCTCCTGTAAAATTCATTGGAGTGATTGTTTTTTTTTGTTCATTAACTATGGGCTGCTCTCTTCTTGCTTTTTTCCCAAAATTTTTTCCAGATGAGTTTTTAATTGTTCTTTTAATGTTTTGGCTGTTTGTCCGTTTTGCATATGTGTTACTCTTAGAAGATGAAGGAGCTTCCATTCCTACAAACAAAAAGTCAAATTTCGAATTTATTTCTAGTTACAAATGGTACTTAACTAGCTACTTTGATACACAAGTTTGTTAAATAGTTTTATAACTTATTTATTTCTAATACACATTATTGACCAAATCCAGTTTTGTTTTAAAATCGATTTATATTTAGTAGCGTCATCTATAGAGATGATTTCTTGTTTATTATTAAATAGAAATCCTTACGAAATAGTTAAAAAAAAACTCCGTTTTACAAAAATTAATGTCCTATTTACTTACAAAGAACGATGAGGAAAGATTAACTTCGTTTCGTTTGTTGTTGTTTACATGCGAATGTGCAAGATTTATTGTGTGTGATTTCTCTGCTTTAGATGGCGGTACGGTAGATGGAAGATAAATTTACTTGTTTGAAAATAAAATGAACAACATAAATTACAAATACGATAATATAATGAAATTCCATTAGTTAATTTTCACTTATCCAATGTAAATATTTGTAATTTATGACTTTCCAAATAGTGTTTTTATTTTTATTCCTAAAATACGAAAAAGCGCTTTAGCATATGTTTAAATCTATATAAGGTAATTCCATCATATTCAAAAAGTGCCAGTTACAATGAGTAACAATAATATTCGGTTTATTCATATTTCGTTCAGAATGTAATTTTGCACCATTAAAATATGAGAAATGCTTTTGTTTCTGTACTTATTTCTTTCATTTCTGAATCAAATATCAACAGTGAACTTTCATATTTAAAAATTCTGCCATTTCTTTGTTGCACATAATGTCTTATAACGAGTTTTCCGTGATTAATTGGGGCATTTTCGTTCTTACATTTCATTGCATTCTTTTAACTGAATTTTACATTAAGAATGACAAATTCGGATAATATTGCGTACTATATCTTTAAATAGTATTCCTTTCTGTTACTAAATTGTCGAATGTCACTGCTAGTAATTGTAGTAATAGAAAAATAAAATAATGGTTAAGTTTATTAAGTATACTAAAGCTTAAAAAACTGATAGATATAAACAATGTCTACATTATTTCAAAGATCTCTTTCCTGATTCATATCTTATTTCCATTCTCTTTTTACTGGCTCTATTCCACAACTGCCAACCTATACTCACCAATGAAGACGGCGCAAAATTCAAATTGCTGATGTTTCTAATAGTTCTTATTTCAACTGGTAAAAAAAGTATTGAAGTTAGATGAACATTTTATTTTTTTAAATTTTATTCTAATTTATGCTTAACTAAAATAATATTTAAGCAACAAATGTAAACATTTTAATTGTCAACACAAATCTAAGTGTCGGAAACAAAAAAAAATTGCACTTTTTTCATTTTTAATCATAGAAAATTAAATAGTAAACAAGATATGAAAAAAGAACATCAATGTGTTATAGGAAGAGGCGAATAAAATAAACAAGAAACCATGATATTTATAATTTATTATAAATATTTAAACTATATTTATACATGCTATTTACAAGAAAAAAGAATATCTCATAAAATATATCAATTACATTAAACGATAGTATAAAATAAATTAAATTTTTTTACTCTTGAGTCATTTAAAAATATGCTTTAAAAAGAAAGAATCATCACATCGATTAATTTACTTTAAGAAGTATAAGGTTCTAACTGATTAGATTTAACTAAATTTTATTATAGGGAAATGGATATATAGGGGGTACGGCCGGTTCGTATGTTGTGTTGTACATTTGTGCTCGGATGAATGATTCTTTATCCTCTGGTTCGGGGAAAACACTGGCAATACCTGTACAAGCAATACAGATATAAATATATCAGTCTTACATAGGAACTGTTATTATTATAAAAAAAATATATTAGGTTACCTGTTTTGTAAGAATATTCCACAAGTTTCTTGGCAATTTTCACGGAACATTCCTTTATAGAGGAAAGGGGTGGATATAAACTTCCTTTTTCTAGGTCGTCCTCTGTTACTACCTCTGCCAGGGCCTGATTTATTAAAAGAATTTCAGAAATGTAATATTTGTAAGTAGGTAAAATGGTTTGCTTTAGTTTCAGCTACACCGAAGTGAATTAATTGCAATTTTTTGTTGTTTGGTCGCATTTTGGCACTACTGGGTTATCACGAGTGTCATTATACATTTTTGCAACAGATGGCGCTAGTTTAGTTTCGCAAGTCGTGTAATGGCATCTATTCTCTACGCGGTGAAAAATAATTCATGTACAAATGATGTTTGAAATGACAATTTAGTTGCCGGTTATTAGTATTGTAATATATCTTTTTCTGTAAATTCTGGGACGAAAATAAAAGAAAAACAAAATTCCCGTACTTCGTACTAAAAAGGTAGGTTTTTATTAAATTCTACATTTAATTTTACTCGTATTTTTTGCTGTGTATATTATGCCGTATGATAGCTGCCAGGTTTAACTACATTTTGAAAAAAAAACAAAATTGACTTATTTAGTTGAATGTTTGAAATTTTATAAAATTGAAAATGGAAGACAAAGTATGCACAGGAGTCAAACGCACAGTACACGACACTAAAAAAATGCATAAACGTTAAACATTTAACATGCAAGTGCTCGCGATCGTATATTGATCAATATTTGAATTCCTGATGAATTTAAAGAGTCCAAATCTTTGTCCGGACTTAAATATTGATCTCAAATGTCAAATAGTATGGAAAATTTGAAGGTATTTATTATTTAGAAATGTTAGAACTAATTAATCGTGCACGAGTAGTATTTCGTTACGACGAGACTCATGAGGCATGAATCAGCATCTTGTAAACTTTTTCGCCAATAAATGTAGGTTCTTCTACGAATGGGAAATTATAAAGTTCACCCAAAGATGGCGAAAGGTAATCGAAAAAAACGGGCAATATATAATCGTTTGATCTTTTCTTATATTAATAAACAACTTATGAAAAAATAAGGCCTAAAATAACGATTTCAAACAATCTAATATTTCATTAGTACACAGATAAGAAACAGTGAGATATTCTCAGTTTTTACATATGAAGGGTATGTAGATACGAGGTATGGCAATTAAATAATGAGACTGCATCGGGCGAGACTGTAGTTGGGATGTCATTGATCTTGATACTTCCGATGCAACAACCCCTAGTTTTGTCTCTGTCTGCTTTAGTTTACTTTCAAGCTTTAATTGTAGAGGACACTTTACTTAGTAGTGCCATGATTATGGTTGACATAAAAATCGAGCAGTGAATTAACCCGAAATTCCTTGTCAAATTAAAAAAGTCGCCAACAGAATGTTTTCAAATGGTAAAGGAGGGTGTTTGGTTATGTTATGTCACGTGTGCGAATGAACAAGTTGAAATTGGTGGCAATGCTGGTTGTTTTTTCTCGATATCAAGCGTGTTATCATGGCTGACTGGGTGCCTGAGAGTCAAACCGTTAATCAGATATACTACAAAGAAGTCCTAATCAAGCTGAGGGAAAGAGTAAGGAACAAAAGACCGGATTTGTGGAAAAATGACGTGGATTCTGCACCAGGACAACACACCAGCTCACAATGCCCTATCTGTGAAGCAGTTTTTAGCGGACAAACGCATTGCTGTGCTTGATCATCCTCCGTAGTCGCTAGATCTCGCACTATGTGGCTTCCACCTGTTCCCAAAAGTGAAAAGTCCATTATGGGAACACATTTTCAGTCTGATGAACATATAAAAGCACAAACGGCAGAGTTGTTGAAGATGTTGGAAACTGGTGAACTACAGCATTGTTTTGAACAATGGAAGACACGTATACAGCGGTGTACAGATAGGGGAGGAGAGTATCTTGAAGGGGATAGAAGTTAAATAAGTTTATTTGCAATAAATAACATTTTTCACACCAGTCTCGTTATTTAATTGCCACACGTCGTATTTTGAAGATATTAACAGGGTATCAAATAAATAGGATCAGAAAATATAATATTTAAATTTAAATTAAATTATATTATTACTAACCTGCGCGGATATTAAAAATGCATCTTCTGGAATGGTTTTTATGCCAGCACATATCGCAGCCAAACCAATACCCGGAAATATATAAGCGTTATTGCCCTGTCCAGTATGATACGTTCGGCCGTTAAGTGTAAATGGATCAAATGGTGAGCCACTTGCAAAAACGACTTTACCCTGAAAATCAAAAAGTAAACAACAAAATAAAATAATTCTTGTTTAAAAAAACTGTCTTACATTGGAGTAAGTGTAGGCTTGTTCTGCAGTACACTCTGCTTTACTCGTAGGGTTACTTAGAGCGAAAATTACGGGTTTCTCATTATTTCTGGCCATCTCCTCGATTACCTCTTTGGTGAACGCTCCACCGATAGCCGCGGCACCGATTAGTATAGTTGGTTTTGCGGTCTTGACCACATCTATTAACGTGTCGATGGGTGCGTGCTTTTGGGCGAACTGTTTTTTGTGATCCGTGAGGCCACCTGACGGCCGATTCTCGACGATTAAACCTTTGGAGTCCACCATCCATATTTTGGAGCGCGCTTCTTCGTTAGTTAATCCCTGTTCTTTCATTGCTAGCACACACAGGCTGGCGATCCCTATTTTATTAGAAACAAAAATGTAGTGTAAATGTTCGCGCCTTTTTTTGAATTTTCTTACAAAATGGAAGAATAAATTGTGACTTAATGAATGCGCAATTTGATATATTGCAGTCTAAGAACCATAAGACTCAAACTGCCAAATTGAATATATTCAAGAGATGAGATGTTGCTATAGAATAAATCTGATATACGGGGGTGTCCCATGATTTGATTGCCACAGCTTAATGATGTGTTACTGAAGCAATTTCGAGTAAAAAATATCTAATGAATATATGCGCAAAACTCTATCGTAACTGAGCTACAAGGATTTGATGTTTTGAATAACCCTACTAATGCAGGTATTACGTTCCGCTAAAAACAAATCTGAAGGAAAATCATTTAAAAAGAAGTCGCTTTATTGAATAAGTCGTTCAAAATGTCCAAGAGCTTCTGTCCTGTAAAAGACCGGTGTGATATTTCGCCCAAATCTCATTTATCATCTTCAGGCGATGCTCTTACTACGTCTGACTCGACTCTACCTTGGTAAAAACATTCGTTTCGGCTTATCTAGTGCACCTATTGGTTGGTTGGTTTTGTAGCGGCGTGACGCCTTCGTTTTGTTCATCTAATGATGCGCCTCCGTCCTTACTTAGATTAGTTAGCGGTGCTTTCCAAACGTACAGCAGACTTGCAGCATCTTCTCTTTTGTTACTTTCAATATGTTTTTTCGATCTCTATGAGTTCAGGTATTATTCGCTTATTCAGGTGTGATGTTCGATTTGTGTTAACATCTTCGTCCCGTCAAAGTCGATATTATGTTCCGTGGCTAGTTTTAAAGACAAAAGTAACACGAATTTTAACGTTTAAATTTTGTAACGCATTTTTGATACATCAAATATTGTATTAATGCATTCAGTTCATGCAAATGCATTCATTCAACTACCGTTTTTAGTTATCTATTTGCAATGCACTGATCAAGTTTACCAAACATTTAAAAAATGTTACAGCAGAAAATTACTTCAAGAACAAATACTGCTAAGTTAAATAAAAAAATATTTTAAGTGAACTACAATTTATTATTTCAACATATTTATGTCTTGAATAAAATGCGAGAGAGAAAAAGCAGTAGCGAAGTGTATTGTTATCAAGTCGAAAATGTAAATAAACTCGTAAAAAACAACGCACGCCATTGATCGTTCTTTTCCCAATGAAACATATAAGAGCTCTCTTTCTAGTTTGATATCGTTAAGGCTGGACTTAAAACTATAGACCAAAACTTGTGATTTAAATCGTAAATCTTTTTGTGATAGCAACCATACATTTAAGCAAATCGCCAGCCTACGTTTATGGCTAGTAACAGCTCTAGAAGAATTGAAAAAACATTAAGTAGGAAGACATCAAATAGATGGGCAGTTCTAGTGAAGTCAAAACCATATTTAATTACAAAAATTTGTTAGTCATATGAATGAAAGTCACATAAATCTTACACTGTAAAATACTTGTGGTAACATTGAGAGGAAAGATAAAGGATGTCTTTCAAATGGTGGAGATTTTTATTGTCATTAGACAACATATTTTGAAATTTTATTTCGATAAGACGAATATATATTCTTCTAAATGCTTCCTAAAAACTGTTAAAGGTAATTTTGATGGAGCCTGTGGTTAATTCACTTGATCACTGAAGGTTGGTATATAACCCCTTGCCACATTAATTTTCGTATTCTATATACGTATTTCGACAACTAAGTTTCGTCAACTAAGTCAAAATGCACACTTGTGTTGTGGCTTTCAGCGGTACAGTTCGTGTGCGGAATTTGTTTCCGTACAGGTATTTTTCCGTAGTTTTCCAGGTGCGACACTGTTTAATTATGTGCTGATGATGACAAGTTAGTTGTCGAAATACGTACACAGAACACGAAAATTAATGTGGAAAGGGGTTATATATCAGCCTTCAGTGATTAATGGTTCCAAATGGTTTCTATTTATTCCTCAATATTCAGAAAACTTTATGAGGACTGCTTTTCCACGCAGACGATAAAATTGGAGCGACCGTAGAGAAACCATTTACTAAATTTAAAGATTATTTCTTAAAGGCATCGAATTACTCATTAAACGTTGTAATAAACGCGCTGAAGTTAAATGAGGTTATGTCGATGACTACAAAACAATTGTTTTTAAGCTTTCTGTTCATGGAATCTATTCCTTCGCATGTAACTAATCATCCATTATCAGTTCTTTGATATAATATTGCTAATACATTTATTTTACAACAATATAATGTTATTAGGTACCCAGTCATTGGATAACATAATCAAAAAACCAACATATGCGATATTACGAACGCATTTACTACACTAAAATTATGTTACGAACCAATCCACATAATTGAACAGCATTGACGTTTCAAAAATTCAGTACACCCACAACTATGTTCGCAGGAAGGAACTGCAACAGCAGCATAATATTTCGTGTAAAAAGTGATGATTAATTATGAAGATTTACTCGGTCCCAATAAAGTTTTGTGGAAGGCGAACTTTATGAATGCAATTCTTTCAGCACGAACGGATAAATGAAAAATCTATTTTCGGGATCGGAATTTTTCGAGATCGCCCTTTTGCGGTTTCGACAACGTTCGAGAATTTAAAACACTTAATGAATCGATTCACCTATCTAATGTCTAACGAGGCGTTTTTAGAACTGTTGATAATAGCTGCGTAAACGCGAACAGTGCAGAAATAAATATGAACACGTTGCGAAATATTAAGCAGCATTCGTCAGTAAACTTTATTTTTCTTTAAACATTAATTGTAATTATATCTTTTTCAATTTAATTGAAAAATGTAAATGGAACCCCTTACCACATCAATGTTCGTATTCTATATACGTATTTCGGCAACTCTGTTGCCATCATTAACAGATAATTAATCACAATGTTGAACCTGAATCCACAGTAAAACTTTTACAGAATAATTCCGCATAACTTTCTCCGATAACCACCAAATACACACTGATTTATTTCACACACTATGACATGTTTTCTCAAAACTAAAGCTTATAAAGTACACCCCTGCTTTCACTTATGAACTTTTTCAACGGGATTCAAAGAGGTTAGAAAATGTTATCGCACGTTTTATCTATGTTTAAATACATGGCTCATATTTTTCACAACAAGTATGCTCTCGAAACTATCCTATCTGATTTAAATCAGAAAACGGGTGTTTTACGAAATAAAATGCCGAGATAGTAACAAACAATACACCAGTCAAACTAAACGCTCGATAGAAACCCGGTACAAACAATATATTGCGCACGTCAAGTTTAATTGGCCTGAGAAATATAGTTTAACGAAACACGTGCTAGAAAATAATCATAATATAACCATCAATTGCCCACATTTTATTAATAATATAAATAATTATATTTTTAATTAAATTATATTTTGTAAATCCTCTTAGTTGTCGAAATACGTCTACAGAATACGAAAATTAATGTGGAAAAGGATATATATCAACCTTCAGTGATCAAATAAAAACTGTTAATTGCAATTTAATAATTTCTTTTGAAAATTATCAGAATCGAACGATTAAATTTAATTTTAAATGTGTTTTCGGCATGTTTTGCTATTGAAATTTTTTCTTAGAAGTATTTACGTCCGTGTTGTGCAAACATCCGAGAAAATTTCAAGGTTGTGTGTTTCAACAGCTTCTTAAATTAGAAATGCATTAAAAATAGATTCTCATAATTTTTCTTTTTCAAATGAATCTATTATTTCGAGAAGTAATCATTTATTAAATAGATTTAAAAATTTGTACAGAATTTACATGGAATATTCAAAATTATTCTTTAGGACTTCAACGAAGGTTGGCCAAAATTAATGTTTGTAATTCCAAAATGTTTAAATTCATCACACAATTTCTGTGTCTCAATTCACACAGTAAATACAACTATCGTAAAATGATTCAAGATTTAAATACGCTTGTGTACATGCGTAACGTCAATCTTTTCTGATTAAATTTCTTTCAACATTACTAACGTGTGTGTGTGAGTATAAATTAAAATAAATAAATTTTATTTAGAAGTTGTGGATTTTGAATTATACCAGCTCTGACTTTTTGTAGAAACTTTAGAGTAAATAGGATAAAAAAGTCCTGGCCAATATGACTCAATATCAACAGTTCCACACCTTAAAAATTGTATCTATTTTGAAAGCTACACTCGTGGATGTTGAGTCATGGCCAAGACTTTTTGTCAAGACCGCAGAAAGAATTAAATTTAAAAAGTTTTATTATTAATATTGAATCTAACGTTGAAGATGGGAATACTTTATGGTTAAATGGACCCCAGCTTCTAGTTGGAACAAAAGAAAGATGACGTCTTTTCGCATTTTTTTGGAAAAAGCAATCACTTTAGTTTTAAAGCTACAAATAATATTAAAGTTTAATATGGTGTCCATTTTTTGAGGAAATTTGAAGAATTTAATGCCATCAGCTCCCAGTAGAATCAACAGAAGTAAAAAAAAATTAAAAAAATTGATACTCAAAAAGTACGGTTTGGTTTAAAAGTTACAAGTACCATTAAAGTTTAATATGTCCTTATTTTTTTGAGAGAAAAAAAATATTTAATACCTAAATCACTTTTAACGTCTCGAAAGAAATTGCATATACTTTTATTCTATAGCTACAGTTTAATCTCTTGAAGAAAATTAAATGTTGACAAAACTTGAGATATTTGCGAATTCATGCCTAACATAGGAGATATTTACGTTTTTTAAATATGGATGACGAAGCTACATACCCCCAGACACAAATAAAAATGGTACGATATACAATAAGTTAAAAAATTCAGTTATATCAGGGAAGAATGCTAGAATGCAGTTAAGAAGTACCTAACAATGTAAATATCTTCCATACTAGTATCTTGGATTTAAAGTATTCATAAATCAAGTTGTAATCATCAGTAGTCATATTTAAAATATCAAGTGTAACACTTGAAATTGAAACTGGGAATTATAGTAATGAATCAAAGGTATTGGTACTAACCTAACGATGCTTCTCCAGCTCCTTGGAAAACTATATTCACCTCCGAAAGCTTCTTCTTGGTTAGTCTGCAAGATGCCAGTAAACCGCTCAAGGCTACACTAGCCGTACCCTGAATGTCGTCGTTGAAAGTGCAATAGCTATCGCGATACTTCGCCAATAGCCTAAAGGCATTTTGGTTGCCGAAGTCTTCGAATTGTATGAGGGTATTCTGGCCGAAACGTTTCACCACGGCCTGCATAAATTCATCTATGAAGTTGTCGTATTCTTCGCCGCGAATTCGCTTCTGCCTCAAACCTATGTACAGGGGGTCCTTCAAGAAGGCTTCGTTATTTGTTCCCACGTCCAAGGTGATGGGTAGACACTGATGTGGTTTGACACCAGCCAGGGCGGTGTACAGGGCCAGCTTACCGACCGGAATTCCCATCCCGCAAGATCCTAAGTCACCGAGACCCAGGATTCTCTCACCATCTGTCACTACGATAACACGAACGTCAGTTTCCGGCCTAGAAAATGTAAGGGAATGGGATTAACGTTTTGCAAATTTAGGAATGATTCCTCCCAACTTACCAATTTTTAAGAACGTCGTACACGTGACCTTTATCATGAATGGTAATGAAGAGACCTTTAGGTTTACGAAAAACCAATCCAAATTTTTGGCAGGCCAGTCCGACGACGGGCGTGTAAACTATTGGCATGGTGTCCTTAATGTGTTCGCTGATAAAACGGAAAAACAATTTCTGATTGCGATCCTGCAGGGTGAAATTTAAAAAAGTACATGAGAAAATGCAAGGCAGTGACCTATTGCGATATTTACATATAATCCCATCAAATACAGGTACTTGTTGAGGTCGTCGTCTAAACGATCTATGCACGCTTTGCAGTGCTCCAACTGTTGTTCTTGAGTTTTGACGCATGGTGGCAGTAAGCCGTGTATACCTAACGCTTGGCGTTCCTCGATCGAGAACGCCAATCCCTGAAAGAAATAAACGAGACATTAAATATTTCGTATGTTATTTACAAATTATTGATATACGAGGATTGGTAATTAAATAATAATAAAATATTTATTAATCTTTAGTCACGTAACTCCGAAACTAGCTTTCAAAAGTGGTCGTTTCTTCGGTGTCTATGTAAACATCATGACACGTTTGTTACGCTATGCTGCTTCAAACAGGAAGTTTCTATCTCTTTTTGTTCTCGAGATATTCGCGACTATTTGGCCAAAAATGCTCTTACATGGATGTGACACATAAGCAGTAATATACTATGTAAAAAAACGCACTCAAATATATTAACATTACATTACTATCGATGAGAAAAGAATTCTGCTATTGTATAATATCTTTTTGAAATGAAATAGAGGTTTAATTTTTCTTAAATATTTGAAAATTACTGACGTTTTCTACATTTTCTGGAATAATGCTATATAAACGATTTACCGATATACGAGGATAGTTTGACAAGTAGTGAGAATGACACATAGGTGGCGCTCTAATTGGTAAAATAAATGCACTGTAATATAGGTTGCCTATTTATATATTTATATATTTACATTCCGATATTTAGATAAATCGGTTGATTAGTTTATTTTCGACAGCTGATTGAAAAAGAAAAGAAGCAACACGTCGTTTTGTTAAAATGGAAAAAGCAAAGTATCGTGCGGTGATTAAATACTTCGTAATTAAGGGAATGAAAGCTACCGAAATAAAAGATGAGTTATGGGAAACATTTGGTGAATCTGCTCCATCATCCGCCACAATAAGTAGATGGGTAAATGAATTTAAACGTGGTAGAACGAGCTGTGTTGATGAAGCGCGCTCTGGAGCACCCAAAATCGTGACTTCTAAGGAAATGATTATAAAAATCCATAATATTATTACGCAAGATCGACGACTCAAAGTGAGAGAGATAGCAGACATGGTAAACATTCCAACAGAACGCGTACACCACATTTTAACGAAAGAATTGGGCCTTTCCAAGCTTTCGGCAAGATGGGTGCCGCGATTGTTTACGACTGATCAAAAGTTCACTCGTTTGCGCATTTCCAATGAGTGTTTCGACCTTTATAAGCGGAATCCGGTTGATTTTTGTAGGCGATTTGTTACTTGCGATGAAACTTGGATACACTACAGTACACCCGAAACTAAACAACAGTCGAAACAATGATTAGAACGTGGTTCTGCACCTCCAAAGAAAGCGAAAACCACTTTATCGGCTCATTGAGATTCGTGCTAAACGGCCAGGAATGGCCAAGGAAAAGATTCTGTTTCACCAAGACAACACTCCCTTGCATACCAGCACAGTTGCGAAGTCCAAAATCCACGAATTGCATTTCCAATTAGTACCGCATTAACCTTATTCGCCGGATCTAGCCCCTCTCGACTTCCACCTTTTCCAAAATTGAAAACGGCACTAGGTGGAAAGAAATTTCCGTCTAACGACGAGCTTATCATCTTCATAAATGAGTATTTTGCAAGCCTTCCGGAATTGCATTTTAGAGATGACATAAGGGCATTGGAGCACCGCTGGAATAAATGTATTGCTCTTTTAGGAGAATATATTGAAAAATAAAAATTATTTTGTATTTAAAAAATTCGTTTTTTCATCCATTCTCACTATTTGTCAAACTACCCTCGTACATAGTGAAATTTTTTATAACCTTCGAATGTACGTGAATCAATGACTAAATTATTTTAGTTCCTGGTATTACAACCATGCAAAATCGCTGTCAATGTTAAATGAATTTTTATTAGGAAATACATATTGCAGCAGTTTAAATATTGTAATAGGCCCGACGATAATACGAAAAAGTTTTGTAAATAACAATAAAATAAAATGAATGATCTTACATTTAATAATTTATTTTTGAAATTTGAAATTACCGCGGTTATTCAATAAAAATAAAGATCCAATCGTAACCAGACAAACTTAGAATGACGACTTAATATTTTGACATTAGATAAATTTATAGCGTGGATAACCTATGGGGAAAAATCTACTTTTTAGAAATCTGGGGATATTTTACTGCTAACTATTGTCGCTTGCGAATCACTCAGTATGAATCTATCAAAATGTTAAATTCCTTTTAATATCAACACCATATTGTTACGTTTAGATTAAGTATATACAAACAAAGCAATGAATAGGATCCGCTTTTCGAGAATAATAAACAAAGTCTTTGTTTTGTGTATTTACTTATATGATAAAAATAAATTCAAGCATTTTCAAGTACAAATCATGTTTGTACTTTTAACCGCTGTTTAATTGAAACAGATTCAACTAATTGAAAGACAAAAGTTATTTTGTAAAAAATTTCATTATTCATCTTGTTTCCACCTGCAAGCTATATAAAAATATAGAGAATATTTCGAGATTATTCCATCGTAAGCTTAGTATGCATGTAGGACACATAATTGATGTTAGTACGTACTTAAGTATCAAGCGCTCGTAAACAACAGAGAATATAATAGTTTCTGTAAACACTTATCTTCAGAGTATATTAAAGTACAGTTTATCGTAGAGACAACCGAACCTTTTTAAAACAAAAATAAAAGCTTACTATTTTGATAAAATTAATTTATTTTATTCAAAGCAGTCGCCCTCGTTTTGCACGGTCAATTAACATGTCGAATGAATTTTTAAGTTAATCTTTAGAGATGTCCATCAAGATCGCTGTCGACGCCTTTTTAATGGCTTCGACGTCGGTATAACACTGTCCTTTCATCGGTATATGTAGCTTAGATAATAGATAGCAATCACAGGTGTGAATACGGTGAATGGTTAATAGTTGAAATGCTATTTATAGATAGAAAATCAGTGATAAGCGTCGAGCGATGAGATGGTGCATTAACATGTAACAAACGCCAGCATTTTCACGATACTGAAGGCGCACACGACGAATACGCGCCAGAAGAACGCATCATAACATCAAGATAATATACAGCATTGACTCTTTGACTAGTTGGTACAAACTCTTTGTGCACTATGCCTTTTGAATCATAAAAACAAATCAACATTGTCTTCACTTTCGACTTTTCCAAACGACTTTTGTTTCGGTCTTTCTTCACTTGGGTTCTTCCATTCAGAGCGTTGACTCTTGGTCTCTGGATCATATTGAAAACACCACATCTCATCGCCAGTTACAATAGAATACCTGAAGTTTTCGTCCTTTTTTTGAACCTTCAATCAAGTCTGTACAATGTTGAATTCAGTTAGCTTGTGTGGTATAAACCTTGTACAAATCTTTCTCAGTCCCAAATGCTGTGTCAAAATGCGATGAATTGAACCTTTGGAAATATTTAATTTATTCCCACGTATCGCATTGAGGATTTCGGCTCATTTCTGATAAATTCCCGTAACCACAAATTTTATTGCACCAGAATGTTTGTCGTCATTTATGTCCGTACGACCGTCTTTAAATCGTTTATACCACTCATACACACTCGTACGTGATAAACGCGCATCACCATACACTTGTTTCATCAAATTAAACGATTCAGTAAACGATTTACCGAGTTTAAAACAGAACTTGATATTTGCTTTTTGTTCAAAATTCATTTTTCGACCAATGTCAAATACACACTGTTACTTTATACGCAATTTCTCTGCTTCTAATGTTGCAAATCTCATGATATTTTGACATAACATTGGTGAAAGATCTACCTTACCGACGCATATTTTTTTTAATAGAAAATACCTATTAACTTGATACAAAAATAATGCTGGATCCTGAACAGCAAGTTGGACATATTATAACTAAACATAAACTTCATTTTATCCCAGTAGCACAAAAGTCTAGTTCCGGAGAATGATGAATTCTTCGAAGACGTTCTGAATGGTTGCTCAGTTGTTGAAGAATCGAAGCCAAAGGTCCGCCATGTACGATCGATGAGGCGAAGTTTCGTAGCCTAACTCGTTTAACTTCTACAAGGTCATTAGTAAGATGCAAAGTTGAGTGTTGTTACGTAAAAGGAATTAATCTTTTCTGTTTATCAACGCTGAACGAATACGCAGTTTTTGGTATTTTTTGACAAACGTTACTTTCTTTTGGGATAGGTTAGACATTGAGCAGGTATTTCGACGTTCATAATTGTGATATAAACTGAACCATACAAAACTTTTAAAACAATAAAGACAATCGTACAAACGAGGTACTTGTTCGGCCCGAAGAACGATTGTTGACTGACGGTGCCCCGACTATAACCTCTGTTAAACGTCTTGCACTTTTTCGAAACACGCGCCTCTAACCGAACACTCGCAGTGCCAAGTCTACTTTCCACACTACTTTAATTTGTTATTTATGTGATCAGTTTATAAAATATTGTATAAAGTAGGATACTTTAAAGTTATACAATGTGACGTCCAATTTAGTTTACTTCAAATATCCGCAGAAGCTACTGCGTAGCCTATACGATAGTTATATGTAATAATTAAAAAAAAACAAGTAACAATTTTAGAATCGTGTATTTATGTGACTTAATCACTAAGGTTGATATATAACCCCTTTCCACATTAACTTTTGTAATTCTGTATACGCATTTCGACAACCAAGTTGCCATCATCAGCAGACAATTGCAAAGTGTCGCACCTGGCAAAACACGGCGAAAAACACCTGTACGAAAAACAAACTCCGTACGCGATCTGCACCGCTAAGAACCTGTGTTTGTTTCACAAGATTTTTAAAAATTATTTTACTTAAACTAGGATGAACGACATTGAAAAAAGGGGGAACACGGACACGACCGATAAGTACCTGCATGTGATTTATTATAGTGTTCCTCCTTCTCTGACATTAAGCAGACAGACAACGGTCGATTGTAAAGGTCCGGTGTCATTGTTATTCACCACATGGCTTAAATTCTTTAAGATGTGCATGCTTTCATACATGTCTAATTCTCGATAATTATACACGTTCTTTATCAAATGTAAACAATCCATATTAACACTGGTTATTTTCTAATATATGTCTCGCTATACCCGATTTTTCTGGTCGGTTGAATTTTATGTGCGAAAGGTGTTCTTTATACCGGGTTTCGATCGATCTTTTAGTTTGGCCGATGTATTGTTTACTGCACTCTAAACATTCAATTCGGTAGATTCCCGATTTTTTATTTTCTTCGATTTTGTCTTTTGCATTTCCTAAATGGGTTTTGATTGAATTATTGGAGCGAAAACAAACTTGAAACCCGCGTTCTTTAAAAATACTATTTAGATTTTTTGTCATACGATGATAAGGTAAACAAATAAACTGCTTATCCCGATTGCTCTGTGGTGATAGACATGTAGTGTCACGGATTGTTTTTCTTATGTTGGCCTTTCCAATTAATCCATTGATAATTTCCGAATCAAAACCAAATCAAAACTCGTGATATATATTCAATTCTCTTTCATATCTTACATTTGTTAGTGTGTTTAATAAGAAAGTTGAATGAAGCATGTTGCACGCTATGATTTGAGTCCGCCGTGATGAATCTATTGACATTGGTTTCTTTTCGGAAAATATAAATTTCTATTTTAAGATTATTCCTAATATCTAAGGTATCCAAAAAAGGCAGCTTGTCATGGTTTTCTTTTTCTACTGTAAATTTAATTGTGGGAAATTTTGAATTTAACTGTTTAACGAAATCATCCAAGTTGCATTTATGTGTATTGAAAATCACGAAAATATCATCGACATACCTGACCCAAATTCTTGAAAAATAATTCAACTTCAACACGTGACATTGCATTCTAAGACTTATCTACAATGGGAATTTGGGATAGCATTAAAAATAATGTAAAATTCTGCTTTCAAATCAGATTTAATATGAATAATAATTACATTACTAAATACATTTAATCAAAGTTACAATATCGTTGGATCGTTAAATAGATTTGGAATGCTCATACACAATCGACGGCGTGTACATATGTACACGTAATACATCCAGTTTTTTCGAAGTATGTATATAATGTTGTAACTGAAGGTTAAGAAATCATTGTACACCTAACTGGATGTGAAGCCTAGGTCATGGTTAATGGCCTCGTCATTTTTTGTGTTCGTACTTTTTGCAAAGAGCACGTTGATATGACGTACTGATATAATTAGAATCCCCGACCGGTTTGTGGTTCGCTTACGTCAAACGCGTGTAATACGGTTGGAGGTCGGAAATTTCTTGTGAATCAAACAAGTAAATTTAAAGGACGACGCTCAGGAGTTAGAATTAAATTATTTATTTAAAAAGTTAAGATTATCTATTAGAAAATATTTGGTATTACAAGCAAAGAAAATGCTTGTAACAGTCTAAATGAATAATAATAATTATTATTATTATTATCATTATCTTTAACAAGTAAATCCATATTTAGGACAAATGACAAAAGATATAGGAAAGAGGTGTACAACCATAAGCAAAGGAAAATATAAATAATAAATATACGAGGGTAGCCTTTTATATTTCGGGAACTGGCAACACTGTTAGTGTTGCCTCCAATCTGATGATTGCATCGTGAAATTTGTCATTTTGTCAATATATTTACCTTGACAGTTTTATTATCCGGTCGCTATTTCTATTGTTGACAGTAACTTGAAAATTTTATATCAGCGAAAAAATGGAATTAACTCGCGAACATTGTCGTACAATTATTTTTCATAACTTTCGGCGTGGATTATCTCAACAAGAATGCATCGACGAGTTGAATTCTATATAGTGATGAAGCACCATCGAAAACTACAGTATATTGTTGGTATAATGAATTCAAACTTGGACGGCGTTCTTTGGACGATGAATTTCGTGAAAGTCGTCCCACGAATGTTGTTGTGTCGGAAAACATTAATGCAGTGTCTGAATTGATAATGCAAGACCGTTATGTGACATACCGTGAGATCGAGGCATCTCTAGATATTAGTAACACCAGCGTGCATAAGATCCTGTATGAACATTTAGCCGTTAAGAAGCTATGTTCACGTTGGGTACCACATAATTTGACAACCGCTCAAAAAAGGACTCGCGTCGATTGGTGCCAAGAAATGTATAAAAATACAATGGCGGTGCTTCAAAGAACATTTACAAAATCGTCACAGGTGATGAATCTTGGATCTATACGTTGAACCCGATAGTAAACAGCAGTCGACTGTGTGGGTATTCCAAGATGAGTCAAAACCAACAAAAGTTGTTGGTGCTCGAAGCACATCAAAACAAATGGTCGCCTGTTTTTTCAGAAAAGCTGGTCACGTTGCAACCGTGCCTTTAGAGAGTTATAGAATGGTAAATTGCACACAACTATTTGTTTGCCAAAAGTTTTTGAAGAAATAAGGAAAACAAACCGAAAACAACAGATCATTCTCCACCACGACAATGCGAGATCTCACAGGTCGGTTTAAACAATTGAATATTCGACCGGGCAAAACGTTGAATTGATGAGCCATCCGCCGTATAGCCTTGATCTAACTAGATTTCTTTTTGTTGCCGCACGTGAAGAGTAATCTTCGTGGTTAATGGTTTTCTATGCCGGAAGAGGCAGTTGAGGCATTTAAAACTCATATTTTGGAGATACCGCCTTCACAGTGGCAGCAATGCTTTTCGGATTGGTTTAAGCGAACGCAAAAGTGCATTGATTTTCAAGGAGAATATTTTGAAAAGTAATAAAACTTAATAATTTTTTTTTTGTTTGCTATTCCCGAAATATAAACGGCTACCCTCGTATAATACAAAATTCAGAAATAACGAGAAAAGAAGCAGCATAGAAACGTCATAGCAAGTAGCGTACATTAAATATTTACTTGACTCTAAAAAATAAATATATCGCGGTTGTTTTTAATTAATTTTTAATAATTAATGTTTAATTTTATCTTGTCAAAAATTTCTTTTTAATCAAACCTCCGAAAATATACATGTACAGTCAGGGTCGAATGAAATGCCCGGCTCGAATCCAATTTTACTGATTACATCACAAAATACAATGCAAGGGGACTGCATATTATTGTATCCGTACTTTTTAACAGAAAGGAATTTAAACTTCTTGTGATTAATAATACAATATCATAGCATATAATAGGCTAGTAAATACATACTTATTATTTGCTTTTATTCTATAAGATAGGTGTTCAAATTTGAATTTCAAATAAAATCATGTTTGCGTAATGCAATTTTCACGCAGGAATGTTTTTTTTATTAATTAATGGTCAGATTGTCCTTGTCAGTACATATATGTAGAAATATTTTTAAAAGTCATCCCATGTGATATCCATAGAATTTATTGTTCGTCAGCTAGGTATTTAATGTGTTTATTAAAATCGCTTGCTAAATATTAAAACGCATTTTTTTTGAATATGTTACGTTCTTAAGCGCTATAATTTTCTCTTCCTGGCTCTCTATTTATATAACTGTGTGCTTAGTAACAACGACAATTATCATACATCGTACGATAAACAAAGAAATGGAAAGTTTTTTCATGTATATTACGTCTAGACTTAAGGTTTAGTACGTTCAATAAAATTATCTTGGAAAAGACAATGAAAGGGTAACATTTGTTCATTAAAATCAACTTTATATACATTAGAAATTGTAAATGTGAAGATGGAAGCAAGGGTTTGGTGAAAATATATCTAATAGGAGCTTGATAATTTTATTTTTAATTTATACAAAATATTCTATGCAGGAATATGTTACATAGTTAATATTCTTTCCATATACACTACCATAAGTGCTTGCCCACCAAGAAAATAATGAAAATATATATATATATATATATATATATATATATATATAAAAACAATGAAGGAACTAGTAGGTAATTCGGTCTGTGAACAGAAAGACTTGATTTTTTTTCTTTAGACCTCTAAGTTTCGCCATTACTTGGTGGCTTCTTCAGGAGAACCAAGAAAATTATCAAAGTCACACACTAACTAGACATAACAATACACAACATATACCGTCACGATAGAAGAACATATATGTTGTCTCATCTAACCTTGACACCTATTAAATCAATTTTAAATTGATTGTGTATTGTTATGTCTAGTTAGTGTGTGGCTTTGATAATTTTCTTGGTTCTCCTGAAGAAGCCACCAAGTAGTGGCGAAATATAGAGTCTAAAGAAAAAAATATCAAGTCTTTCAGTTCACAGACCGAATTACCTACTAGTCCCTTGTTTATTATCATTAGCACGGTCGTTAAACCTTCCTTCAGATTAATATATATATATATATATAAATATATACTTATGTTCGAAGGTTTTCGCGGTTGTAAGTTTGAGTACTATTAGATTCTCGGGCTTTCCGCGATGTTCTAACAAAAGAAAAATGTAATGCTCTGAAGGAACTACGAAGTAACTAAGAGCTTATAGTCCTACCAGCTGACAAGGGCAACGCTACTCTAGTAGTGAATTCTATAGAATACACAAACTTATACAACTTCTGGATGATCCATCCATACATCGTTAACCAAACAGATCCAACAACTTACTTAGAGAAAACCACTAAGAAGAAAATTCTAGAATCGAATACTCCCAAAGAATATCACTTCAGCATAATAACTAGAGAAAAGTCTTTCCGATGCCCTAAACTCTACGGTTTGCCAAAAGTTCATGAGGACGATATACCATTCAGACCTATTGTTAGTTCCGTAGAATCACCAACACGGGCATTAGCAAGGTGTCTCGCTAAAATCTTCCAAACTCACGCAGAGGAAGCTACATCATACGAAAACCTAACATCGCGGAGAAGCCGAGAATCTAATATTACTCATATATATTTATATATAAATATATAGAAGTTAATTTTGTACATATTATAACTACAATTTTTTAGTACAATAATTAAACAGCTAGGTGCTACTTTCCCAGTATCAACTTCTATGCCTTTCTATCGTGGGCCATGTCTTCGTCCAAGTCTCTATGCCGCATCGTCTGTCTCATCCTATTATTCCATGATCTGAGAGGACGTCCTCCCTTGTTTCTTCCCGGTAGTCTTCATATAAATAAGCGTTTCAGCCATCTGTTGACATCCATCCTCATCCATCCATATCCGAACCACAGATTTTGTTCTTAAATTCGTTGTATAACAGTTTCTCTAGCGTCCATTCTGATTTTGATATCATTTTTAAATCTTTAGATTCTTGATGTTCTGGTACTCCGTCTGAGATAGTCTATTTCAATAACTATTAACTGTCTTTTATCTTCCTCTTTCAGTGTCGATATTTCACTGCCATAAAATAATACTGATTCCGCCATTGTCTGATTTATCCCTTTTTTTTATTGCTTTTGCCTATATTTTTATCCCGTCAAAGGGAAATGAGATACGAATAGTGGATTTATTTGCAATTTTATTATTGACAATGAAACTTGGGTCCATCGCTACATATTTGAAATCAAAAAACAGTCCAAACAATGGAGCAACAAAAGTTCTCCGCTATCGAAGAAAGCAAAAAAAAAAAACGATTTCGTCAACAAGAAAAGAGTATGAAGAAAAGGAAAAAAGATTATGAAGAAAGGGGAAAAACAATAAATGACGAGTATTATGCCAATTTTTTGTAACAACTGGGTGACAAAATCGAAGAGATTTTGTTATTTTGGCAAAGATGAAAGCGCTTTTCTGTCAGGATAACGCACTTGCCTACAAGTCTGGGATCGCCACGGTCAAAATGCATGAATTTGGATTGGAATTATTACTTAATTTGCCTCAGATTTGGCCTTTAGATGTTACCATCTATTTCCAAAATTGAAAAAACGATCGGACGGAACGGGTTTTTTTGTCAAATTCTGAAGCTATTTCCAGGATTCGGATTCACCGAACTACAATGAAGGCTTTGCTAATTTACAGTATTGTTTGAACAAGTGTGTTGATCGATTTTTTTATCAAAAAAAATTGCGGTTTCATTGTTGGACCGCGTAGATATCGAACCATTCTCGTACGTAAGAAAAATATTGAAAATCAAAAGTCTTAAGTTCAAAATAAAACGCGATTGGTTTTCCATAGTTTTCCCAACTTTTAATAATTAAGAAAATATGAAAAGATACTTTGGAAACCAGCTCAATTCTATTGTACAATGGGCATTACTGATCTAGTGTCCATTAATATACGGATACGGTGAGTATCGGTGGATCCGATTTTTGCTACTGTTTCTAACACCATTGACATGTTTAAAAGATCCTTTCCGTTCCCGTTTTAATCGTTATAAAATTCAAAAATCGTTCGATCAATACAATTCTTTTTTACCAAACACATTCGAAACAAGAATAAGTAGTTTTATTACATCTATTTGAATCCGCTTGATATTGCTGTTGTACATAAATTTGTTATTGAAAAAATAAAGACGCGTTCCCTATTTATACTTCAACAATAATAGCGTTCAATTACAAGGACTCCGGAATTGAGATTTCATACAGAGTGAATCAGTCAGCATGACACAGCCGATTTCTTTTCACACCATTACTAATTCAAATTTTATTTCTGCTACCGTCAATACCATATCATGATTACTGTGGATTATTATTAAGGAAGGTCATATTATTTTAACAAGCATTAAACAATTCAACTGTCGTTATATTGTTTAATACTGCTTAAGGTAATTTTATTGTTTGTTTCTAAAGAGATATAGCAACTGTTAATAATGTATGTAAGGGAGTTGTATGAATACTTTTAAAATTATACGTATGTATATGGATTATGTATGTATGTACATATATGTATGTGTGTGTCTACCCAGAAACGAGAATTGAATAAAATTTAGTAAATAATTAGATTATTTAATTCTTTCGAAGTAGTAACCACAGCATTTATTGCCCAACGAACTCTAAACAAGTATTTGCCGATAAAGTTAAGATTCCGATGGGTTTTGTTCAATTCAGTGCTCATCAGATAATCTAAATTTCGTTGTATGTTAGTTTATATGAAATAAAATAAAATAGTAACATCTACATGGTGTTTACAAGTGCCAGCAAAGTTCAGACTGCTTGATGAGCCCTGAATTGGCTGAAACGGGTCATAACTTTGTTGGAAAATAGTTTATTATTACTCATTGCTGGTTATTTTAGTGACAGAAGTTTTCCGTATACATCAATAAGTGAAAGTCACTCAAGTCTAGATCTGGCGAATAGGGTGGTTGAGGCATAACTCGAAATTTCAATTGATCCAATAATTCGTGTTGTTGAATTTGATGGAGCCTGTGGTTGATTAACTTAATCACTAAGGTTGATATATAACCCCTTTCTACATTAACTTTTGTAATTCTGTATACGCATTTCGACAACCAAGTTGTCATCATCAGCAGATTAACCGCCAAGTGTCGCACCTGGTAAACCACGGTGAAAAATACCTGTACGAAAACACACTCCGTACGCGGTACACACCGTTGTGTGTACGTCTAGTATCTCAAGGGGTTATATATCAACCTTAGTGATTCAATAATTCGTGAATAACTCGACTTGTGTGAAAAGGCATGTCGTTATGATGAATAAGGGCGGGCGTAATAATAAATTGTATATAATAATAGTACTATTATTATTATGAAAGAAGATTATTTTATGCACCACTCCAAGAAGTTTTTAAAGCTACGTAATAACTCTTCGATCCCCTCACAAAATAGTCTATAAAAATTATTCTCTTCGAATCCTAAAAAGTTATGGTTATTGCCTTATCTGTCGACGGAAATATTTTGGCTTCCTTTGAGATAGGATAACCATGTTTACTGTCGAGTTTGCCGTTTGGGTTCAAGGACGTAGTGAAAATTATCAATTGAACTTTGCATTGCACTGAAAATTTGAACATACTCTATTTTTTGTGTAAAATGTAATTGTATGCATTCGATCGATGTGCACATTAGCTATTTCATTTGTGGTTCTAGCTAAAATGTGACATTAATGCTTTTATTTCGTTCCAAGAGATGGAAGTAAGGTTCTCTTTCGTCATACTATTTTATAATATATTTTTCACATTCAAGACACCTATAAAATATTTATTAAAATTAATAAGGCCCTGTGGACTGTGGGTAGTGGCACGCATACTTGGCGTTTTGTTTTTAAAGTGCTTGTTTTCAAAGACTATTTTAAATAAAGTTATTTATTTAGATTACAAAAACAATTGAGGACTTAAAACGAAATATATTTGAATATATTCTATGGACGATACCAAAGCATCACCTATTTTATTTTGCCTTCGACATAAAAAGCTATAATTAATTACAGTAGATGCGATACATTTATAAGATAAAAGCCTGTTCGTCGTGGAAAACGTAAATTGTATTTTCCGTCGTAAAAAAGCATTAATAATGAATACTCATTGTGTATCTGTAAAGAATAACGATCGATTTTAAAAGCCTATTATGCGTTTTATTCATGTACTTTATTTCACTGAGGTTTTTGATATTTTAATAACTCATTCATCGACTTGGCAATAATTGATCAAACAAACTGCTGTTGAATCAATAAAATTCATTTGTCATGGTATTTAGCACAAACCGTTTTGCGAAATTTTAAACGATGAATAATCAGGTATAACACTATATACTGGATGTCTCATAGCATGATTGCCACAACTTAAGAACGTGTCACTATCTAATGAACATATGCCCAAAAATCTATTGTAACTAAGTTACAAGCATTTGTAGTTTTAGATACACATATATACTAATGCAGGTATTATATATCGCTTCAAAAAAGAATCCTCAATAAAAATCACTTAAAAGTAAGTCGCAAAATATCCAGCCAGTTGCTGTATAACACGGTCTGTTGCAGAGAAAACAAACTTTTTTAAAATAGTAATTCTTAGTAGCGCCATCTATTAAAAAAATATGTGTTGGTAAGGTAGATCTTTCACCAATGTTAAGTCAAAATATCATGACATTGACATCATTAGAAACAGAGAAATTGCGTATAAAGTAACAGTGTGTATGTGTGGTCGAAAAATGAATTTTGAACAAAGAGCAAATATCAAGTTCTGTTTTAAACTCGGTAAATCGTTTAATTTGATAAAACAACTGTATGATGATACGTGTTTATCACGTACAAGTGAGTATAAGTGGTATAAATGATTTAAAGACAGTCGGACCGATATAAATGACGACGAACATTCTGGTGCAAAAAATCTGTGGTTACGGAAAATAACATTGAACTTGTACGTGAATTTATCAGAAATGAACCGAAATCCTCATTGCGATACGTGGAAATGGAATTAAATATTTCCATGGATTCAACTCATCGCATTTTGACAGTATTTGGGACTGAGAAAGATTTGTGCAAAGTTTGTACCACACAAGCTAACTAAATTCAAAATTGGACAGACTTGATTAAAGATTTAAAAAAGGACGAGAGCTTCAGGTATTCTATTGTAACCGGCGATGAGACGTGGTGTTTTCAACATGATTCAAAGACCAAAGCTCTGAATGGAAACATCCAAGCGAAGAAAGACCGACAAAAAGTCGTTTGGAGAAGTCAAAAGTGAAGACAATGTTGATTAGTTTGTTCTTGGTGTTCTGAAGCGTGTTTCGGAGGATATTCGTCATGTGCACCTTTAATATCGTGAAAATGGTAGCTGGCGTTTGTGTTTAATGCAGCATCTCATCGCTGGACGATTATCACTGATTTTCTAACTCCAAATGCCATTTTAACCATGAACCATTCACCATATTTGGCTCCCTGCGATTTCTATTTATTCCCCAAACTACATTTGCCGATGAAAGGATAGTGTTATGCCGACGTCGAAGCCATTAAAAAGCGTCGACAGTGATCTTGAAGGACATCACTAAAGATTAACTTACAAAATTATTCGACATGTTACTTGACCGTGCAAAACTTTGTATTCAAGTTGAAAGCAACTACTTTGTAAAAAAATAAATGAATTTTACCCAAATAGCAAGCTTTTGTTTTTATTTTAAAAAGTTTCGGTTTTCTCTGCGACAGACTGTGTAGTCTTTGAAATATTCTCTTGGGTAATCACCGTGAGATACCCTGCATATCAAGACATCAAAATCTGATTTATTAAATAAAAGTAACTTACCCGACCGTCAAGAGCGATAAGGTCATCCGGCACGTGAAATCTAATCGGTGATGGGACCAAAGCCCACCATTCCCTATGTTCTGTCATGTTAATATTCGAAAACTCGATAAATCTACTATCAAAAAAACAACACAGCACACAAACTATGCGATTCAGATACGGTACGGGCAGAAAACTGACTGTTCTAATGTATTTTTAAAAGTGGGTCGGCTCTTTTCCACGAAGCAGGTTTACGGGTTAAAATTTGAATATTGCGGGGACGATACTACAGTTTGTAACGTAGTCGCGAAAATTGTAACGCGTAAAAATCGATTAGGGTGAGTGGCACGGCCACCACGTATCATATTTGATTCAGAAATGAGTGAAGACAACCCAAGCGTATTTATATATATACGAGCACCACACAATCAGCTCTGTGAGGTCTGTCCGTCTTAAAAATAACTGGCGATGAAAAGCAAAGTCCAAAGAATTCCTTCCTTATCAATAACTTTGTCACCCGAATGTCAGCCGATAAATTTTTTGTAATAATACGATAATACCAGGTTGTTCAGCAAGGTCTGTCGTTCGATAAGAAAATTACGATTTTGTGATATGAAATATATATATTTTATTATGCAATATGACCTCCCTTAACTTCAATAGATTTGTTCCAATAATCTACTAATTGGATTCCATCTCCGAAATGGGAATCTGAAAGACTGAAAATACCCTTTCGCGGCTGTTTTTACCTCTTCGTTCGATGAAAATCGTTTTTTACGCATGAATTTTTCGAGATGTGAGAACAGCCAGAACTCAGACGGAGCTGAATCTGACGAATAGGGTAGATGTTGCAGCAATTCGTACTTCAATTCACTGAAGCGTTGTCTTGGGGAAAAATGATTTTTTTTCTTCTGTAAACCAGGTCTTTTCTCACGAATTTCACATCCAGCTGGTCCAAGAGGCTGCAATAGTTGTCTGAGCTTATTGTTTTGCAAAATTCCTTTTACATCTTAAAAAACTGATGCTAACATCTGCTTGGCTGATTTCTCGAACCTAACTCGCTTCGAAGTCGAAGTACCGAGGTGACATCATTCTTTAGACTCTTGTTTTGATTGAGGATCATGGTGGTAGACCCAAGTCTCATGAAACAAAGAAACGACGGGCAAAATGGGGAGGGTTGTGGTGAGCTGGGTAACCACCCAGAGCCCCGCTCAGCAACTCCGAAAAAAAGTTAGGAAGAAAGAAGCGTATTATTATGATCATAATGATGCTTACTATCAAAGAGCAAAGGTCTCTGGAGCGTGCAGAGCCTCGCAAAGATCTGCTGCCTGGAGCATCGTAACCGTTAACACCACCTTTGAGTTACAAACAATAATATTGACTTTATTACCCCGAATTTAAAATCGAGAAATATTCTTTTTAAATCGTACATTTCAATATTGAATTTTGCCCTTATTTTTCAAAATGCTGAAACGATAACTTTTGTCCACAAAAAAATAACCAAAAATCTAAAACCTTCAAAGTTAAAAAAAATCTGGTTTTTCCTTCCGGAATCGTTATGATTATTTTATCTTGGTCTTAAAAAATTAATTCAAAATATCAAAAACGGTTGCAACGAGAAGAAAAATGAAGAAAGATGTTCTATCTGAATATTCAGGAACATGGAATTTCAACAGGATATGACATAATAGACGAAGGATTGGTTTACCAACAAAACTGTGACTCCAAACTTACTTCCAAAATAGTAAAAGATTTTTTGGGAAGAAGAAATTCTGAACTTAATGACATGGCGTTCTCAAAGTCCAGACTGCAAGCCTACCGACTTGCTATGTGATTATTTAGACCGCAGAAAGAAGATTCTTTAGACTGCCTTACAAAACGTTTGGAATAATATATGGAGAGACTATCTTCAATAACTAATAGACCGTATGCTGCGAATTTGTAACGCCATCATTAAGACAAAACGTAGTCGTTTTGATGAAACTAAACTAAAAGTTACATTAGCATCTGAACCTGATTAAATTTTATTAGTGTATGTCCTTTTTATTCTGCAAATAAAATTTTTAGTAAAACTGAAGCATCTATTTTATTTCATATGGTACTCCATATCCTTGCTTTTGAATCATTCTAATGCTTTGATTTCGAAACTGTTGTGCGATTAACTCCTTAATTATTCTGCAAGTTCAACTAACGTCAAACATGAGTCTTTCCAAAGTACCATCAATTCTTCATCATCGAACTTTCGGTGCGCCAATTTGTTAGTTCAGTATTTCTTTACTATTTTTTTATATTTTTCATTACTATAAGTATATATATATATATAACCATAGCAAAAAATTTATTGTTAAAAATGACCCCGAACTTTCGGCTCGCAGTGTATATTGTAATGAAATTGCTATTACATTATAACAAAATCTCATTATAACATCGCGAATTATTAAGTATGCATATCTTATTTCCTAACAATGTATCGGTTGCCATTTCGTTATTGTTTTTAAATTTTCCATTAACATAATAGTTGATATTTTACTTATTGTACAATAATATGACTTTCACGTTAAGATTGAGATGAAATGCTTAAGAGAAGAATCGGTAAGTGCATACAAGTGTGTACTTTTACTTTTTGACCTTGGGCAATGTTCCACCCTACACTTTGTCTAGCAAGATGTAATGGAAATTTCCACATTTTACTAGTTATTGTACTGACAATTGAACAAGCACGGATGTAACCGAGGTTGAACGCTAGAAAAGATAACTGACGAAGACGAACGTTTTACAGACGTGTTTAAATATAATATAAAATTACTTTATTGTGACTTAATATATTACAATTAATATTTATTTTATTATATTTTTTCAATTGATTTTATCGATTTTATGGGAGTTTTTTTTACGTCTTATTGTATTGTTTTCTTTTTTAATAACTTTACAAAGAGTTGCCTTTTATAAAAGTGGCTAACATAAAAAAAGAAATAAGTATTTAGGGAAAGTATAAGGGGATTAATTAGTCAAACGTTTAGAATTGGACATCTAAGATTCCTTTAATTTCCTTTACTCATTTAAAAATTAAAAAAATATGAAATACAATGTCAAAGAAATAATAATTGTGTCATTAAATAGTTGATAAAAATTATTCAATGATTACTGCTGTTCATTCCAAAAAACTGAAACGAGAACTTTTCCAGCAGGTTTTTAAACATGAGAATTTCTAGATCTTGGAGAATCAGTGTTTCCATTTCAAAGAACTCCTTTATTTTCAGGTCTTAGAAATGTACACAAGTTTCATCTATGATATTGATACGGGTTAAGAAGTGTATCTGTTTCAAACTGAACATAGATTAAACGTGCTTCCACTATTGATCTCTCGAGGACAACATCTAGGCAAGGTTTTTGAATAGGAAACTTCTAGGTCTTGGAGAATCAGAGTATCTCTATTCCATCGATTGCTGTTTTGCTTTCGAATCGTAAAAATATATCCAAGTTTCGTCCACGATAATGGAGCCAAACGCAGATTAAACGTTTACACAATTTGTAGATCGTAATCAACATCTAGACAAGGTTTTTGAACACGAAACTTCCTAGATTCTTGCAGAAGTAGAGTGTTCACATTCCATTGGTTGCTACTCTGTTTTCGGGTCGTAGAAATGTATCCTAGTGATCAACATCTAGACAAGGTTTTTGAACACGAAACTTCCTTGGTTCTTGTAAAACTAGATTGTTCACATTCCATTGGTTGCTACTCTGTTTTCGGGTCGTAAAAATGCATCCCAATGATCAACATCTAGACAAGGTTTTTGAACACGGAACATCCTAGGTTCTTGCAGAACTAGAGTTTCCCCATTCCATTGATTGCTACTTTTGTTTCGGATAGTAGAATTGTACCCCAATGATCAACATCTAGACAAGGTTTTTGAACACGAAACTTCCTAGGTTCTTGTAGAATTAAAGTGTCCCCATCCCATTGGTTGCTGCTTTGGTTTCGAATCGTAGAAGTGAACCCCAGTGATCAACATCTAGACAACGTTTTTGAACACGGAACATCCTAGGTTCTTGAAGAACTAGAGTGTCCCCATTCCATTGGTTGCTACATTGTTTTCGGATCGTAGAAATGTACCCCAGTTTCATATAAGACAATGATAACAGATTCAACACGACCGTTTCACTATTGATCTCTCTTGATCAACATCCTAGACACTTAACTAATTTCGTAAAATTTTTTTCATGTCAAAATCGACGAGAGTTATACGATGAATGGGTTTATATAAATTGTTTGGTGCATCAGATATGTATTAGTAACTAAGGTCGTTTTCTGGAAGTTGTGATCCTCCATTAACTGATGCACAAATTTATAATAACTTCCAGTTATTGTAGTATCATATAAGGCTTTTATTTGTTTACATTATCTTCTTGTAAACAAAAAATGGTATAATAATCGCGTGCTTTTTTCTTTGATCATGGTTCTTCTTGTTATATCTATTACGTGCCCTATAACTTTATTTCTATTTCATAACAATACACATAAATTTGATCCACAATTCACGATTTTTCACATTCTTGAACACGTTCTTTTCAGTACTCACAAATTGTTACTCTATTCGTTTCTTAAAGCTGGAGCAGAGATCTAATTCATTTTATCTCAATTATCCGCCAACCGTTTCACAAAGCGCATACGAAAACAAACATTAAATAATTACGAAAAGGAAAAACAGAATTTGGGAGAACATCTCTTGTTCGTTATTGATGGAATTCCATTTCTTTATTGTCGGTTTTTAGCAAATACTCTTACTTACAGTGTAAGCTTTTAAATACAACAGAATAAAATATTTTATTTTTATTTTCTTGTTCGTTATTGATGGAATTCCATTTCTTCATTGTTGGTTTTCAGCAAATACTCCTATTCATAGTGTAAGCTTTTAAATATCATACAACAGAATGAAACATTTTATTTAAATTTTTGAAACAAATAATGTAAATTGTGCTATCATTAATGTATATGTAATGTAATTGTGGTCGTCATTAAAATGTATAATACGACCGAATTTAAATTACAAAACAGCAAGTTAACAAGTGCGAAACTAGTAAATGACCTAAATTATTTACAAGAAAATAGACTTACGTTTTCGTAATTATATATAAATATATAAATTAGTTTCACGATGGGAAATTTAATGAAAATTATATTATTTTCTGCTACTCCATCGTTAATTAAATACACAGAAATTAATTAAAAATTTCTGCGCCGGAGAAGGACTCGAACCTCTATCTGCCGTTTTCTAGACGACTGCTTTACCAATTAAGCCACCAGGCAGTGTAACTATTCTACACTATACATACCGCAAAAATAGAGTAACTTATTTTGACATCCTATGTTGCAAAATAAAATACACGCTAAAATACATTGCTGTCATTTCATTATTACGTTACTCTAGCAACTAGTGTATGTGCATGTTGCATTATAAAATATATTCACGGTATATATATGAGGGCAATTCAAATTTGACCTGCACTTTATTTTTTTCTGAAGACCATTGAAGCGATATTGCAAAGCGGTTTTTATATTTATCGAAGTTGGTACCATATATTAGCTAACATTTAACACCGAATCATCTTCGTATATACACGAGTTGTCTTTTACGTTTTGCATATAAAACTGGAATTAAACAGTAGATAACTTTTAAAGATTTCATTGTTTTTCAAAGTATTTTCCACGAAGATTAATGCACTTTTGCATGCGCTCGAATCAATTCTGGAAGCAGTTGTTCCACTCATTTGTTGGTACAGTCAAAATTGCGTTTTTGAAGGCATCGACGGCTTCTTCCGACGACTGGAACCTTTGACCACGCAGTCCGTTCTTGATTTTCGGAAAGCTAAAGTAATCACTCAGGTTCGGACTGTAAGGAGGATGGTCCAACATTTCGACGTTTCGTTGCGTTAGAAATTCAATTGTTTTGCGTGCTACGTATGAGTAGGCACACCACTAGTCATACGTCAGACAATCTCGTCACTTATTTTACATTAACGATGTTTCGGGGGATGTTTCCATTTTCAAGTTATTAATTATTTTTTCCTTTAACATTTTTCTTTTCTCTTGAATATTGTAAATTGACAAACGTATGGAGTTGGTAATGTACAGAAACAAAATTGATCTATTTTAATATTAATCAAGGGATATTTTATTACCAGACCACTTTTCTTTTCTCTATAATTGAATATTTGATAATAATTCGTCAACGTGTAAAGCACCAAAAAGATAATTTAAAACCACTCTGGATTTCCCTCAAAATCAGTTTTCACGTCATTAATAAAATGTTGAAAAAACCGAGATCTAACACAGCTGTGGTTTTCGTTACCTCATCAACGACAGTGTTAATTTATGGACGTCACCATAGAGAAAACAAAATGCGTTAAAAATTTACTAGAAAACAGTACGCATTGTTGTATTATATTCAGGTGATGTTAAATACGTTTTAATTGTGTGCAAAAATGATGTTTACTTTGTTAAAGTAATATGAAAATATTTAATAAAATTTATTTGCATAAATACAAATATACAGAGTATTCGAAAAGATTCACTTTGAATTTGGGTTATTATTTTTGAGCTGTTCGAAAAAATAGTTTTATGTATTTATTTTTTTCATTTTTTTAACAGTTGACCGAATACCCGACGAACTTTATTGATTTGGATTATCTTATACACGGTCGACCAAAACACACAAATTTTATGTTTATGATGGGTTTTTTTTCAAGATATAGCAAACAGATATGGAAGTGATACATGTACAATGATGAAACAATGGGCATCGTTGAACACCAAACTGGCCAATAAATTAAACAGGCAAACCTTTTTATTAAAATGTAGGACTAATAGTATTATCCCAAATCATATTAAGCAGGGATACAAGAATATTCATAACTTACTACACTGTGATAACAGAAGACTAAACTTGGAAATACATAGATTTCAGGATGGAATAGCAAGCAGAACATTAAATCTAGAAATTAAGATTACCATAGACTGCGTCAAGAATCTTAGGATCCGTATCACGACATTACAAGAACTCCTGATGAAGCTATAAATTTATAGCTAAATATAGAGGATAAAACAATTGATCTTTTTTTAATTTTTTAATTTTTTAATTTACTTAACAGTTGACCGAATACCCGACGAACTTTATTAATTTGGATTATCTTATACACGGTCGACCAAAACAAAACACTTTTAACAAATTATATATATATATAATTTATTATTATTATTTATATTATTAAAATAATCTATATAATAAACTGCGACACCTTTTGTAGTTATAGGTACTGCAGGTTGAAGAAAATAAATAACTTAAAAAAGGGGGAATCCCCCCCCCTCCCTCGAAACGTCGTTAATATAAATTAAATATTTTATTACCTTAACGATCGAAACTCCCAATAAAAAAGAGCAAAGATTATTATTCGAACAAAACGTCCAACATATTAAAAACGAATACGTTAAGAGTTATTTAATGTATAAATAATAGATATTATTATTACAATTACAATAAAAAAAAACAGAACAAAAGCTTACACGCAACAGTGACAATAACCAAAAGATTCCGTGCAATAAACTTGGAAATTTATATAATGTAATTCTTTTAAGCTAGACCTCCAATGGGAGTATTATCTAAATTAGATAAAGTGGACTTTCGACTCTCACTAAAATAAATGTTTGCAGATTGTTTTAATAAAAATATATACATAAGAATTGAATACCAACTCTGTTACTTTATCAACAATTACATAGTAACTTCAAAAAAAATATTTTTTTGTAAAGAAAGAAGTTAAATTATCATTTTTGTTATATAATAATAAACACGTTACATGTAAAATTTGATGATCAATTAGTAATTTTTATCTATTATCATCGAACATTACTTTATTATATTAATATTTTGCTGACATCAAAGTTATCATTTTCGCAAAAGAGTGTAAACATTTCCAATAATTGAAGATATGGAGAAACGATAACTGATAGGTATATCACATATTGATATACTTTTTCATTATTTCATATGAATATATAAACAATAACGTACAAAATTCAAGTAATATTTAATAAAGAATTTATATTTTCCCATATTCATCCTATTATATATATATATATATACGAGGTTTGTTCAAAAGGAAAGGTGAATTTTGAATTTTCGCGCCCTGTGTACATTCGATTATCGAAATTTCTTTTTGTTATGTTGGTACACATGTGTTAGTCATATGTTGGCATTATCAGTCAATTTGGATTAGTAGTTTGTTGTTAACAACTGAAAAGCTTAGTCACGTTTGTGTGTTTTTTGACTTTTGAAAAAAATGGATTAAAGAATATGTATTACATTTCGCGTTAAAAATGGACTAAAGTGCTCCAAGGCACTTGAAATGTTGACTGTGGCATTCGGCGAGTCCACTTTGTCTCAAAAAAGTGTTTATAAGTGGTACAAGCGCTTTACAGAAGGCCGAGAAAATGCACGCCAAGTTCGATCAAATGTGAAGGTTTTGCTCACTATTTTCTTCGATTACAATGATAATTCCGTGTTGATAAGGAATACTACAAGGAAATTATGCAACGTTTGCGTGAAGCTATACGGCTCAAACGATCGGAATTGTGGAAAAGAAAATCATGGATTCTGCATCACGATAATGCACAAGCTCACACATCAATGCTTGTTCGTGATTTTTTGGCCAAAAACAATACCCTAATCACGCCTCAACTACCTTATTCACCAGATTTGATTCCTTGCAACTTTTTCCTATGCCCAAAACTGAAGAGACCATAATTTACCGAGAAAACTGATAGTTGCCATTCCGAAAAATCTCCGTTTTCAAAATCCATATTTCAGCTTTGACTATTTCGCCAAAATAATTCAAAGAACTGCTACAATAAATGATTACATCGAACAATTGTTTTTTACTGGGACCACTATGTTACTACGGATTTGTGTTCTATTTTTAGAATCCTTTGTACATCAAGCTTATATTGTTTTTTCACTTTTGGAACATTGCAATAACTTCAATAACTTTACAACATAGAAATGAACGCAATAATATTTGATCGACGATGTAAGAAAAATATCGTTGCTTTGACAGGTATAAGGTTCAAGTAATGTTGTTTAAGTTTCACTGGAACTGGGGTTCTAAACATATACTTGGAAGTAGTGTATAAGTTATGTCCGCAAAATATTTTTTGTTTTGTTTTTCAATCAGTTTTCATGCAATTATTTAATTTGAAACTGTTTTCGATGTTGTTTGTTGAAAAAATCCAATGATTTTCTGAAACGCTGATATCTATCCCTTCGGTTAAATAAGGCTAATTGTTTTTGCAAAACCCAATCCGTTCTGAGTTCTTCGTCATGATCATAAAAGCAAAAACTTTCAAGAAGTTCTTGATGCAGTAGCCTAAAGAATGAATTTCTGAATTGTTGAAGAAACTGGCGTATTACACCACTCATGTTTACCATAAAATTTCGCGTGAAAAAGTGGTAAATCCATTAACGAATGGAAATGATTATTATGAGCGCTTTACAAAAATTATTTAAAGATGACAAAAAGTTTTTTTTATGATCAAATTGTATGGGAGAATCTTGGATTCATCACCATAATTTTGAAATTAAAATACAACGTGGTTATGTAAATAGCGATTCTCCAATGTTGCAAATATTCCAAGGGGGTACCGTCAACTTCTGAATAAGTGAAGAAGTCATTATCTCTAGAAAATGAGAATGAATTAGAAGCAATGACGATGTAGAATTTATTACAAAAAAATTCATAAAGATTTTATAGGAAAATGGTGTAGGGAACATATGTTGTTCCGTCAATACAATAGGTCTCAGCCCTATTGTATTTCATTGATCACAATTCATTGAAAAAGTTTTGAATCGTCACCACTTGTTGGCTGTTCTGGATCTTGGACTTTAGTTATTACAAATCTCCCAAAAAAGAATAAGTATAATTAAGCTTAGATTACATCGATTTGAATTTTCATATGGTCAGATGATCAAAGTCTAATTTTGTCTCTTTCATTTATCTTCTTCCAATCAAATTTGCTCTTTGAAAATATAAACAAAACATGATATCACCTTTTATTATTAAAACACAATTATTACATACGAGCATCAATAAAATACTTTTTAATGAAAAGTAATAAACATTACAATACGCTTTAGAATTTACATAATGTTATAATTAGCATTTTTACGAAAAATTTTCAAATTCGAAAAAAATTAATTCTTAATGAAGCTAAAACTAGAGAATAGATACGCCAGGTTATTTTATTTCAATGGGTATAGGGTTGGCATGTATTTATACCACCCCTACCTGTTTCGTTTTGTAAATAGTACAATAACTATTAATAAGTAAAATAGATACATAATATTTGCACGTCCAAATGATATACAATATTGAAATATATTATAAAACAGTGATTAAACCAGTATATTGTTTATTTTTTATGTAACTTAACAAAAAAGCATTTTCTGTACATCAAATAAAATCAAATTCCCAAAAATAACAAAAGAAATACCTTATTAAGATTAGGATCCCTCAGTCTATCCAAACCGGCGGTTTTACTAGGTACAACATTGTCTCCATTACCTCTTTGGCCCAATCGATCCCTCTCTGCCGACGACATTGCTTCTGTGTATCGGGCGTCGTTGTTACTATTAACTAGCGCGGCGTCGACGCTTTGACTGTCGTTGTACATAGAACAGAAAGTAAATTTGTATTAGCGGCGGTATTAAAAAGCGCATGCGGTACTGTCAATTTGGTAGGCGTGACTGTGACGTCACGGGGTGAGCGCTCAGGTGATGCAGCGCGGTTGACCTAGTAAGTGCCGTAGGTCCATATGCTGATTGAGATCTTGGGTCAAACTTGCGAACCTGAAGACTTTGACCGTTCGTGATAAACGTATTTTGAATGTCTAAAATGGGGAAAAGCTCTTTAAATATACACTGCTGTTCAAAATAATTTGACTTGTTTGTACGCCTTAAAATAAACTGCGTTTTCGGAATAACAGAGAGACCTTCGAAATATTTAAGTAAAATTTTAATAGAGTCTGGTGATTGGTTAAATTAATCACTAAAGTTTAATAAAACTCTTTTCCGCAATAATTTTCGTATTCTGCATACATTATTTGACAAGTAAAGTTGTCATCATCAGCAGCAACAGTGTCGCACTTGGATCCACGATCAAACCCGCACAGAACCAAGTCCTTATCCGACTTTCACCATCAAAAGCCGAACACACACATAATTATCTGCTGATGATGACAATTTAGTTGTCGAAGTACGTATACAGAATACGAATTATTGTGGATTTTATTAACAATTGCATTTTAAGACTTTTACGATGCACACAAAAATATTTCTTCGAATAACAGTGTCGTTACAACATATACAACGAATAGTTGAACTAAAACTCACTAGGTGTATTAGAAAATAAAGGGTTTTCCAATAAGCACAACTTTTTTTCAACAAGTATTTCAAAAACTTTATTATCGGGTTGAAGTACTTTTATGAATGGAACACATATGGCCACCGCGGCCACGTTTGCAAAAGTTAAACACACATTTAATTATTTCGCGTGTTGATGATGACAATTTAGTTAGCCTCAAAGAAAAAAGTCTAGCGTTAAATCGCGACTGGTCCATCTTGAGATAACAGAATACGAATTATTGTGGATTTTATTAACAATTGCATTTTAAGACTTTTACGATGCACACAAAAATATTTCTTCGAACCGTTTTGCATACACTGCACTCATATCGACAAAAACTGTTACCAGCAACATATACAACGAATAGTTGAACTAAAACTCACTAGACGTATTAGAAAAGAGATATTTCCATTTAACTGTGTGGTTAACGAGAGGTTTTTTTAGACACATGACTTAAAAGCATAAGATCATGAGTTCGTATCTCACCAGATAGTAGTAATTTTTTTTCAAAAATTTATGCGATGTAAAAAGCAGTAGAAATTAAAATTTTTCATATTTCTACTTTTACAGTCCCATCTTTGCTCTTATTATACAAATGATATGATTTTTTCAGTTCGTAGCTTTTCAGTTGGAACGTTTTGACGTCATCTTAATCGTCCTTCTCAAGTAACAGTTAAACCTCAAACACTTATTAGATTACATTTTTCCAGATATATTGTGATCCTTATGTCTCGTTAGAGTACGTTTTCTAGCGTTCTAAGTTCCCCCATAGTACGTCGATCGCAGATTCTTCTTGTACTTGACAGAATCTACATACAGTTTCTGTCATACCATACCGATATCGTTTAACTGTATTCAAATCTTGGTGGATCCAGCGGAGAGTGGAGAGGAAATATAAGCTGTGGAGGAAAAAATTGATGTGATAGGAGAAAACTAACTACAGTTTTGAAATCAACACCTCTTTTTAACTTTAAAACAATTGAAAAAGTCGAACTCAACAGAAATTATGTTCAAAATTGATTTATTAATAAAGATATTGAAGAGTAAGGGCCCCTAATTAGAGCCTTGAAGGACACCTGAAGTTGGAGTAAACTGTGTGGAGTATATGACGTTGTAACATACGTTACAAAACCAATCACATAAGTAGGAAGAAATAATTGTTACTGAAGGTGGAGAAAAACCAAAGGCATCCAACTTTGTTGAAAGTACTCGAAAAGCTTGAGGACTTATTCATCGTAAAGATGCTGATAAATGTTCGAGAGAATATAAATTCTAACATGAAATAAAAGTATTGTCTAGACTTAGCGATGCAAAGAAAGATTTTGTAGTTTTCCGGCATTCGATGCTCCTACCATTTCGCCATTCACTAATACATTTTAAATTATTTTTGTATAACAAATAATATTGGAATATTAGAAAATACCCACGTTAAATTTAATTACTCAACTGCCCAAAAATACTATCTCCGATCATAAAATTGAAAGTGAAAACATGATTCACATGACCAATCACTTGTATAGTCAAGTATATATAGAAAATAGAACACGGACAGCTTTATCTGATTTAATAAAGACATCAATACTTTTATAAGAGTTTTGTTTTTAAGTAACTTGAGTACCTCGTTAATTGTTTAGCAATCAGAATGAAGTAATGCATTTATATATTTACATGAAGTAATATAAATATTCATTGGCTAATTACTCGTGTATCAATAATGAAATGTCTACTTCGTAATGTTATATAAGTATTTACATTGGATGCAATTAAACAGTCGCATATTCAATTTTATCATTTCTGAAATTTAAATTGTAAATGTAATGGTGTAAGAGGATTATGTTAACCAGTTTCTTTGTTAAAAGTCAAGTTCTCGTTTAACTATTCAACTAAGAAAAATATCTTTAGGTTCTTCTAGATGAAAAACAAAGAAGTAGAGGTACTGTTGAGTACTATCAGGTTGTTACAAATGTAATGTCCGTTTTTTCCTTCAGTCTGAACTGAATCGCACCTGTGTGAAGACGTGTATGTTTTTGGTGAAAATTATTATTGTATTTGTAGAAAAGGGTATTTATTTTGAAGTGTGTACCTGTTCCATTTCTTGGAAAGATTTATACACCTGTCCTTGTCTCGCCTATGGAAATGCTGTCGGCAAGAGATATTCGGGCAATTTACCTCTTTCAAAAAAGGGATTAAATGCAGCTGCAGCAACGCGAGAAATTAATCAGACGTTCGGTGAAACCACGTGTAATGAACGCACATTACGGCGATGGTTTAAAAAATTCAGCGAGGGAAATTTTGATTTGGAAAATGAGCCTCGCGGATATGCGCGTAGCACCGTTAATGACGACGAGCTGCGTGTAGAAGTTGAAAGTAATCCGTCGACAACAGTGCGTAGCCTTGCAGAAACATTTCAAGTGTCCATTGCCACTATTAGTCGTCACGTTTCTTTGATTGGCAAAGTGAAGAAACTCGATCGATGGGTGCCGCACCAATTAACGGAAGCCAATAAGCTCCGTTGATTAGAGGTGGCTACCTCTTTGGCTAATCGACAGAAAGTTGAACCGTTTCTTCATCGAGTGGTAACGTGTGACGAAAAGTGGATACTTTATGATAATCGGAGACGGTCAGGACAATGGTTAGATCGAGGTGAAGCACCAAGACAGCATGCACGAGCATCACTTCACCCGCGAAAGATTATGGTGACTGTATGGTGGACCAGTAAGGGTATTATTCACTATTCATTTTTGCAACCTGGTGAAACCATCACAGCAGCGTCCTATTGTGCCGAACTGGAAACTATGCATGGAAAATTGAGCCGCTTGCAGCCCTCACTAGTCAATAGACATGGACCCATACTTCTTCATGATAATGCAAGACCTCATGTTGCAAACCAATCCAAAAACTTTCGGAATTTGGTTACGAAATTCTCCCTCACCCACCTTATTCACCTGACCTTTCGCCAACTGATTTTCATTTTTTCCGAAGTTTAGACAATCACTTAAAAAATAGGGACTTCCCTGACCGGGAGTCTGTAATAGCAGTGTTTAAGCAATATGTGAGCCGTCAAAACCTAGATTTCTTTTCAAAGGGAATTTTTCAGCTTCCAGGCCGTTGGCAACAAACTATTGATGTAAATAGAGACTATTTTGACATTTCATATATAACAACCTGATACAAAAATGCGCGACTTATTTTTCTAGATTAAATTGTTCCTGCACTGTTTTATTGTTTACTGATTTCATATTATTGTCAAGCTGATATCAATTGCCACGTCAAAAATTCTTTTTAATTTCTTCATTTTTTTCAAAAACATTCCACACCATTTAACATACGATGAGAAAACTGAAATGGTGGCGAAATTACTTTGGGCATTCTTCAAGGATTATTTCGGAAGAGATGAATGTAAGCAAATTATGCATTTTCGAAGTTGAACGTAAGTGGGATACTAGTCATACAATAAAGAGATTATTGGCATCTGGAAGACCACGAGTTAATGAGGAATATCAAGATAATGGTTGTTCATGGTTGTATTCCTTTTGACTATGTCATTTCAGCAGTTGTGGAAGCATATTTTCCTGGTTCAGTGTGGACAGCTCGTAGAAGAATAAATCAAAGTAACGTCAGATGACACACAGCTGAAAATAAACTGGAAATGAAGAAGAAAGTAAATTAGAAAGACGACAATTAACAATTAAATTTTTATACGTAATTATTTGCAAATTGTCATCCTTCTAATTTATTTTCTTCCTTCATTTCCGGTTTATTTTCAGCTGTGTGACATCTGACGTTACTTTGATTTATTCTTCTACAAGCTGTCCACACTGAACCAGGGAAATATGCTTCTACAACTGCTGAAATGATATAGTCAAAAGGAATACAACCATGAACAACCATTATCTTGATGTTCCTCATTAGCTCGTGGTTTTCCAAATGTAAATAATCTATTTATTATATGATAATGATAATTTGCGATGAACATTTTTGGAACAGAGTTATTTTTTTCGATAAAAGTTTTTTAATCCACACCTAACGGCAGTCTAAGTATTTATGGGCCATTAAAACTATACATTTTCACTTGGGTTATTGATTTGCTTGAATGAATTTTATTTAAATTAGAAATGGACGGGCTGGTTTTCGCCTTAAAGTAAAGTGCGTTTTCAGAATAATAATAAAACCTTTGAAATATTGAAGGCAAATCTTAATGGATACTGTGGTTGATTAAATTAATCACTAAAGGTTAATGAAACCACTTTCCACCATAATTTTCGTATTCTGTATACGTATTTCAACAACTAAGTTGTCATCAGCATATAATTGATCACAGTGTCGCACTTGGAGCCACGACCAAACCCGCACAGAAACAAATCCATATCAGACTTTCACAGTCAAAAGCCAAGCACGCACTTGTTGATAAGAATACGAAAATTATTGTGGAAAGAGGTTTTATTAACCTGTAATGATTAACCAAAACAAAGATTTAACAAACGGTGCATCAACAGAAGCAATAAATGTGGGAGATTTCCTGTGAATGTGTGGTTATGGATAAGTGGTTCTGGCACTGGTATTTCTTGCAGAATCGGCGAAGGACTTACCGACTTACACTATAGGACAATATTATAAAATATAATGTTCCTACCCGTTTCAAGTATTTGTTGAAATGAATGCATTTTGCAATATGTAAGATTAAACGCGTTATAAAAATACATTTATATCTGCCTTTGTAGTATTTCATCCACAAAATAATTGCCCTGTGCACAAGAGTCGCGTTGTGACTGATTGCTTTGAGCAAAATCAAATTAATGTTCTCCCAAGTAAACCCAGATTGAAATCTTATTGAAAATGAATAGTCGATTTTAGTTAAACTAGTCAACAACAAAAATTTTCGACCACGAAATGTAGAAGAACCGTGGAATAAGATGGAAACAGGTTGAGAGGACCTGGAAGAACAGACAATTACAATTTGAAATTTCGGCTAAAGGTGGTTACATTAAATATAATGTTATTTATTAAATTTTGTTGTATAATTTATTTTTGTCGTATATTTAAATAAAAATATATTCAGCGGTCAATTCTAGTTGATTGAACAGAAATAAAACGCTAATTAAAAATTGAAAAAAAAATGTTCCGGTACGTAGTGTCAAATTGAAATAGCTATTCCTTCTCGTACATACTTGTCAACTAACTAGATAATAGTAATATCAACAATAACCTAACCAAAAATGTTTGTATTGTGACAAGCATATTTCACATTAAAAGAAAAACGTAAAAGTGACATAGGACTCATTTATCATACTTATTTTGCACCTGAGCTGTACATAACAAACAGCATAATTCAAGTGATTATATTCAGAATGACATTACATTTGACATTTTCACGATATATGCAATTCATTGTATCGTTACACATTTATAAGTTAATATCATGGCATTAAAACCTAGTTTATTGCAACTATCATAGAAATATAAATGTGAGACCCACCTTATACTTGACCAATATTGTCCAATGTCGAAACTTACATCGTATTCACTCGGAGTTCGTTCAACTGTCAAAATATGTCACTATAATTGTGTAACGACGGTATTGATCAACAAACGGGAACATATTGGATATTCTGTTTCTATTTGCAACAATTTTCAGTATTTATTGTTTGGCCACTTTGAAAAGCTTGAAAATAATGTACGGATTTTCACGTTCACAATCGATTATATATTAAAAAAAAGCAAGATATTTTGGAGAAGAATTTATACTGTATTTCAAAAACAGAGACAAATTTCTGAACAGACCCAAATGCCTGTTAATTCTCATTGGTTGAGAGCAAGTCAAAATCACATAGTCGTGACGTACTATTCGAACATTTCTTAAAAACAAATAAAAAAAATTACATGATCACAGACCGGAAACCCAGAAGCAGATAGCAAGGATAAGTTTTCACGAACTTTATAAGTTATAATTTGGGTTTGGGATTCTCCTAAATTACAACCTATATCTCTTTCTGAAACACAGTATAACAATGTAAGGTTTACATATGAACTTTAAACATACAATCTAGATTTAGAATTGGCAGTTTCGTTTTCTCCCACTTTTGTATTGCAAACAACTTCCCCTACTTTCTCGCGTGTTACGCGTGAGAATGTCTGAAAGCAGTCTTCACCAGCGACATGATGTTTGTAGGTCGGGGCTGTAAATCATTATGCATTGACAATACGTACCTACATTTTTGAATTGTATAAATTATTTGATGCATTTTATTTGAATCTTTTAATAAAATGCAACATGGCTATTTTCTTGAAATGTTTTGCCGTTTGGCGTGAAACTAATAAAATATTCTTGAAATAAATGAAATAGAAAATTCTAAAAATTAAAAAGATTTTCAAACAATGAAAAAATTTTTTATAAAATTTTCATTCTGATTCGCTTTTTCCATCATACTTTCACAAAACATCATACGATTCGTTTTATCTAGAGGAAATATTTCTTGAGTTATACTAATTTTGTATGATTTGTAATCATTTCTCTTCAGAATACGACGAACTGTTAGAGGTTTTACGTCAACTACTTCAGATATTTGTTTACTAGAATAAGAAGGTTCGATTTTAACAATACTGCACACCTCGATTTCCCTCTGTTCTCGTTCTTCAGGTAACTGACGAATTCTAGTTTGATCTTCGTCAAATAAGTGAATACAGTTTTGGCAGCTATTCAAACATCCCGTACTCTCTAACCTACGGACAATATTCAAAACAGTCTGAACAGTCGGTACGGGTCTATTTTCAAACGAAAAAACAAATCGCGCAACAATTTCTTGTGCGCTATGGCCACCATAGTACCATTTTATAATTTGTATTCGTTCTTCGTGTGTATAAGTCACTTTTAAAAGTAAAATAATAAATGCTTAGTACACCGCAACGGCTTTAACAAGAATGACTTATTTTGATTATCAGTAGGGGAGGTTTATCGTAGCAGCGCACGCACACACGAACTGTGGTGTGGTGAGAGATATTCTATCCTCCTTTCTCGCGCGCTTTAACCTACCTGCACTCTTTCCACTTGTGGACAGCGCATATCTAATTCTAGAATGAACAAGTCTGTATAGTCTTTAACTGCAATTCTTAAAAAGAAAACATTAAAATGCTGATGTGTTAATGATAAAAAGATAAAACACTTTGACTTTGACTTTCTATTTGTAAAGCTTGCCTTGTATTTATTAATCAATTTGTTGTTTAACTTGGTCTTTACAATACTTTAGCAATTTTTTGATCGATTAATTGTTAATGACTTCATCGATTTATTTTGGAATTGGGACATGTGTAAAATTCGTATTTAGATATTTTGAATTCCGCGTGTCAATGTAATGCTGATTCTATTGTATATGAGTCGTTCCAGCAGCTTGTAGAAACAAATGAGTAAAGCGATGCATCTGCAACTTTCAAGCACATCGTCTGGTTTACCTGGCTCCAAGATAGTAAGCATTTTGTGCACTTGAACTCACGTGGTAAAGTTTTCGTTCAGAGGATATCCGGGTAGAATGTAGCAAGCCACGTCCTCACATTTCTCTCACAATTTGTTAGTGATTCTGGATGCATATCATCATATCCAGGGGCTTTTTCTATTTTCTCATATCCTTGAAGACGATCCGAATTCCATCTTCAGTAAATTCACTAGCAGTTTTCCCACCAGCTATGCTGTTTGACTTTAGAATTTTTCATTTCGGCATTTAGACGTGATTTGCAACTCGATTAGCGGTGGCTTTAGGTTTACTTTGTAGTTTGTAAGATGTTCCAACTAGCTTCTTAAGAACGCTCTAGGAATGTTTGAATGTCTCAGAGTGTATAGGATTTCAACAGCCACATCAACTCGTCCATTCTTCGGAAAGATTGTAGAGTAATTAATTTGTCTCGTTCTAACCAAGAATGTACAGTCTTTTCACTCCCCCGGTATATGTTTCTTGGCTATGACTATCTTCGCAAATTTCCAGTAGTTCCATACAATAAATGGGATCTGATGTTTCCGTCCAGTTCTGTAGAGAATTTCTTCCAGCTAGCTTTTGCAAAGTTCTACCTTGGAAGCCGAGAAGGTTCTATGATTGATATTTGTATTCCAATTTCTAGACTGGTCAGTGTTGACTGTGTGGAAAGCTGTTTAGCATGTGATAGCTGACAGGAAGAGGTGTTCCATGTTGATTTATACAGACATAACACAATCCTGAGTTGGTATCGGTATTTCATCAGGCAGATCTGGATGTATTGGCGTCTTTTGGATTAAATACTAGATACAAGTTTGTGCATCAACCCACTAAGTTCAAGTGGCGTGTTAAAAAAGTTAAATAGTGCTTTAAATAAAAATTCAGACTATCAGATTCAGACAGATTTGTAGAAGTAATGATCAAACTTCTACTGATCTCTTACATAATTTCAAAGACTATTTTAACCACGCAAGTGTAACACCATTGGATGTAGAATAATAGTTTTCTTTGTATAAGAATATTTTCCCATAGCGACGTACATCGCTCACTAAAACATGTTATTGGAAACATATCAAATGCTGCAAGTGTAAAGCTATGCTCGTTCAGTTGTGTTTCAAAATACATTACTGCGTATATCCTGAAATTGATTATTTCGATATAGAAGGTACCCCAATCAATTTAGCATCTCTATTCATAACTGAAGTATGACTCAACGCCTCTATGAATTTCTTTACACGTTCACCATCTCCATCTTTAAATATTCATTCCTTGTAAATTAATCTTATACATATTCCATAAGGAATGAATCGGTTTACCATTATTAAAATATATTTAAATAAAAATCGAATATTTAAATGCGATGCATAATGATTTTTGAGAGTAAATAGGTCAAAACATTTCAAGCGCGTTGAAATATGTCGTAATTCAAACACTCTTCCACGTGGTCATTATTTATGTTTCTATTTATGCATTCCACTTATATCTGATCTAATCTAATATTGCCGTTAATAATAATCTTTATTTACAGCTTGCGTTAGTGTAATTAGAAATGATATTATGCTATTCAGCTGCGTTACTAAGTTTGTTTTGATGTTTTTTTTTATAAATGATATATCAATATTGTCACTAAAGAAATATTATTACATCCTGATTTTATTTACCTTGCGCATGTATGTATGTGTTAACACTCATTAACATAAAAAAAGGAAAGAGTAAATAAAATTGTTTTTATTTTCATATTGTTTATGTGTAAAAGGAAAATGATTTTAAAAAACAGTTTTGTTTATGTTATATAAAGTAAATATATTTTTTAATCTTTTAAATGATAAGTTAGTTTGTTTCTTCCAAGTTAAGATATCGAGAAATCTGGAGTTTAATCACGACTTATTTTTTTTAAACAGTATGTACCATGAGCGATATAAAATATGGAGACAAGTCTTGTTTCTATTTCGGGAACTGGCAACACTGTTAGTATTGCTTTCGATCTGATGATTGCATCGTGAAGTTTGTCATTTTTGACAATATATTTACCTTGACAGTTTTATTATCCGGTCGCTATTTCTATTGTTGACAGTAACTTGAAAATTTTATGTCAGCGAAGAAATGGAATTAACTGGCGAACATTTTCGTGCAATTATTTTTCATAACTTTCGGCGTGGATTATCTCAACAAGAATGCATCGACGAGTGTGATCGATGTATCTCTAGGTATTAGTAACACCAGTGTGCATAAGATCCTGCAAAAACATTTAGCCGTTAAGAAACTATGTCCACGGTGGGTATCACATAATTTGACAACCGCTCAAAAAAGAACTCGCGTCGATTGGTGCCATGAAATGCACAAAAAATACAATGGCGGTGCTTCAAAGAACGTTTATAAAGTTGTCACGGGTGATGAATCCTGGATCTATACGTATGAGCCCGATAGTAAACAGCAGTCGACTGTGTGGGTATTCCAAGACGAGCCAAAACCAACAAAAGTTGTTCGCGCTCGAAGCACATCAAAACAAATGGTCGCCTGTTTTTTAGATAGTTGTAGAACAGTCAATTCCACATAGTACATAACTATTTGTAAAATTAGAAGATATGCTTGTCTATTGCACTGTCCCATCAGTGACGGTTTTGGCTGTTACTGCGGAAGTCAGAAGTGCCCCAGAGACTCCTCCGGGATCGATTGCTTGAAGTGAACTTCCGGGGGCAGTGGTCAAAAACCTATGCGGGCTAAAGATATTTTTCCCCCGCCCGCTTAGTAGCTATATCTGCTCGGATACTCGATCTTTCGAACGAGTAAAGATACAGACAGCACACTGAAGCATACCGATAGCGCATTTCTTGCAAACGGACTCACCGATTCAGTGCATCTCAACTGCACTGTCGTTGGTGGTGTCACCACATAAAATATCAACAGAAATACTACTCTGATGGAATATCGTTATTACAAAATGGATCGGATCACCAACCCATTATTGACAGGCGATAAAATTAGAAGATATGCTTGCATATCGCACAGTCCCATCAGTGATGGTTTTGGCTGGTACTGCGGAAGTCGGAAGTTCCCCAGACACTCCTCCTCCTCTCAAAATTTAAAATCACCAAGTTAAAAGTGTTCGTCTATTATGTATCGTGATAGCGTAGTGATCCTTCTGGTAAGACGAATACGCACTTCGCTTATTCGTTCGTTTGAATGAGAGAGGGAGGTAATGTTTTTTTCAAAAATTAATTTGTTTAGAATCGATTCTGAAGATAATAAATAAAATAATTGACGAAACATCGGAATTTCTGAATCTTATAAACGATAAAACTAGCACGAAACGTCACAGACGATTTTGACGTCATGATATATGAAGTTTTCTTTTTTATAATACATAAAATTATAATTTTTAAACATTTTTGTGTTGTAATTGCATAAAATACGTTCATGTACTAGCAATTATCATGTTGTTAAATGAGTAAGTGTAATCTTTATTTAAAAATCATAAATATAACGTGTTGTGGACGCAAAAAAACATCTGTTTTATTGTTCGTAATATCTTTCAACAGTGAATAGTTTCACACAGTTGTCACAGGTGTGTAGTAAAAGAAAAGTATTTTTGAAATATATTCTTTTTGTATTTAAAATATGATGAAAAAAAATAAATGGAGTCTTTTGTAATACAATTTTGTTTGTTTTAGTTTTGAAATGTATTTCTATTATACAATATAAAGAGGTACTTGAGAAACTTGATAAAATGACGACTGTAATCTTATTTAGCACAGGGAAAAGTTCACAATACGTTCATCTCCTTAGAGTGGCGAAAAAATATCGCTTGAATTAATGTAAAGAATACATTTCTCGAGCTTTAGGATTGATTGATACAACCGAAAGTAATTTTATTGCCCATAGTTGAATGATATATCAAAAAAGTTCTGGAAATCATAAAAGATCATAGAAGGTATTAAAGAAATTCTAGAGAAGTCGTTATATGTTATTAGTAAATTAAGTAAGAAAAAGAAGAGGTTCGAAAACTCGTAATTTCCTCTTCTTCTGGGCTTCCGGGTAGGAACAGCGTCACTGGTATAACTGCCGACGTTTCCTACCCACTCGTATGGGACATCTTCAGGGTTCAACTCCTGCTACTGTTTGTTGCACTGAAACTATACCATACAAGTGGGTACGAAACGTCGGCAGTTATACCAGTGACGCGGTCCCAGCCCGGAAGCCCAGAAGAAAATAGTATGGACCACAACCGCGGAAGTCTACGTACCAGATCGTAATTTCTTGTTCGTTACATTATTGTAATTAGGGTAGATATTAATGAAAAAAATCGTACTCTATTGGTGAGTAATGCATGTTTACTTGAAAACCCACAGCACTGCGTATTTTCAATTGAAGATCCAAAGATTTGTTTCCATGGCATTTACGGTGGTGCGATTAATGAATCAAATCTCATAGTCCTCGATAGTTCATTGGTAAAGAACTTGCTTGGTAAACAGAAAACTAAGGTTCGATTCCTCACCAACAGGACATGATTTTTTCATAAATTTGGAATTTGAAATAGCATATGCATTTAATAAAGACACGGTTTATTTGGGTATTTAAATATTAACATACAGCAATCATAATTAAGGCAAGGTTGGTACAATTTTTCATAATCGATTTGTTTCGTAATATAACCTATATTAAAGAAGATATTACATTACTGCTTAAAGCACTCTCAGCGTTTATTCTTCTTGGAAATTTTTCATCACAAATCTAAATTAAAAGTCGACTATTAAATGGATTTTGATTAAAGATACTTGAGAAACTGTAGAAGATGAGGCGTAGCTATCGAAAGATTGAGTAAATGAACGTTATTCTAAGAACCAGATCTGCAAGCTGCTGACACAAAAATAACAAAGAATCTAGAGAACGGTAATGAAACGCACTTTATGCTTGTGAAGCTAAGGTATTTGCGAAGAAGTGTGAAGCCAAGAATGAGGATTTAAGATGGAAAAATTCTAGAAAATATTGCATTTGATTGTCTAACAATCAGAAGCTAGGGAAATCTCAATGAAGAACATTGGAATGCTGTCGAAATGTTGAGATTCTTTTAAGAATCACTAAATTGGCCAAGAATGAGGATTTAAGATGGAAAAATTCTAGTAAATATTGCATTTGATTGCCTAACAATCAGAAGCTAGGGAAATCTCAATGAAGAACATTGGAATGCTGTCGAAATGTTGAGATTCTTTTAAGAATCACTAAATTGGCCAAGAATGAGGATTTAAGATGGAAAAAATATATATTTGATTGCCTAACAATCAGAAGCTAAAATCTCAATGAAGAACATTGGAATGCTATGTTACTTTTAAAATCACAAATTGGCCATATTTTGAAAAAAATTTTAACAAATATATATATATATATATATATATATATATATATATATATATATATATATATATATATATATTTATATAAAGAATACGTCTCAAATATTGCGTTTGGTATATTGCTTAATTTACAATCGTTTTCATCAATATGTCCTTCTTTGGTCCGTATTACAACTTCGTATATTCTGGGCATTCTGGCTGATCAATCTTGGAGCCAAGTTATTGCCAAGCTTCCTGTAAGTAGGCCCGTTTTGTGGGTCTTACGTTTTCGCTTTTCTGTCCAGTTCATTGCAACAGCTTAGTAGTTTTATTTCGTACGTCCACAGCATGTTCCTGCATCCGTGCTGAGATTTTGCGATTGATTTATCCTATGTTGGTATCGTAGCATCCCTTACAACCTACTACGTCGACAATAGCACAACATGTCATCACAACAGGACAATCAATAGATTTCAAAAATGCAAAGACAAGCATCTATAGAAAATTCCCGAGCAAGAACGTACAGAGAGGCAATAGAGATTGAAAAACGAGGAACACCTTGAATACTAAGAACGACGGTTTACGCATTTCTTCCACCTGGAGACCTATCATAAAACAATCCCGTCAAATAACCGCAAACAAAGAAACCCATCAACATTAATCCGTTGTTAATAACACCTAATTATAACCCCATTAAACATGGGCCGATTTTTCCAGAACGCAAAAAAAACTCATTAAAAACCCATTACACCGAAACCAAAACCGATGTAATCCCAAAAAGATTCGAGGAGCCGGTATATAAAGCAGGGGGAAAAGCAGTCACAACCAGTTTCAGGTTGACACTTCACTACGAAACAACTCCTGAAGAAGATGATTGAGGTGTCATCGAAACGTCGAGACGCCGATTCTTTCGAGAACTTCTGTCCAACATCGCGGAGAGTCCGAGAATCTAATATTACTCATACTTACAACCGCGAGAACCTTCGTTCGAATATGTATATGTGTATATAGTAATATTTTGCATAAATATATTACCTACTTTAAAAAAATTTTTCAATTCCTTACTACCAATATATTGTCTGAAGTTATAGAACATATTATTTAAAATATAAAATCTTGACTTTAATAAATGTTCTTCATATAAAAATACATTATCCAAAGAAACGTAGGTAAAAAGACATTTATACTTGATTTAAAAAATTTTATTTTCGTGTATGTAATTTTAAGGGTTTTAGGCCGCGACATTCTCAACTATAAATACAATTAAAGTTAAAACAAAGACATTAACATTGCATTCGCAGCGTACGCCACTGACTTACCTATACAATTACCCACTTTACACATAAATATATTATGTAAGTAATAAAGTTAATATTCCACTTCGATTTAGAAATATTTTTTTTAAAGAAACAAGAATAATTATACCTACTTAAGAGTCATTTTAATATTATTATTTATCGTTTATTAGAATTTAAATTCTTAATGCAAAATAGACACAAATAATAACTTAAAATTATCATCTCATTATTCCATAATTACTTTCGAGTGAACAATTTTGCGGTTAAATTAATTCTAACTCCCTCCGCCCCCCGTCCTTGTAATTTTGGAAAAACAAAAAATAAAACTTAATCAAAAATTCACATAAAAACATTAAAACATTCAACACTAAAGGAAAAGTTTAGCACAATTTTTAAACGAACAGTTAAATAGCAGTTTGTACTCTGGACTACAGAACAGTTTCTGTACTTACTGTTTATGGTGGTCGGACGAGAATTCTAGGTAATTAACCATCTGAATATTGCAATATCTAACGCAACTGTTTAGTAATCTTTTATTGATTAATGCAAAATTAATGTTCATCGTGGCGTTCGTCTGTGGAATATGAGAGATAAGTTAGAGATAGGTTCGTCTACGTACTTCGCCGTTCTAGTGTGATTTACCACGCGATAGATTCTCTCGAATATTTTTTACATTTTTAGACCGCCTGTCGTCGCAGATAAATATATTTTTTCGTATTTTTTTAGAATAAAGAAACGGCAGAATCCGGCAGGACGAATTATACGCTGAATTGTATGTAATTGGCACCTGTTCTGGGTCAAGTGCAGTCATTGCAATGTCATTTCATACTTATAAAGGTGAATTTGTTTGCGTTGGAAACAATGAATGGGTTTTGCTCGTTTTTATTGTAATGCTTTAGATTTTATCGTACGTTTCAATGTTAATCTGTATTTATTAGTGTCATATATAAGTAGTTCATAACATGCCGGTTCTCGACCTCCAAATTTACGAAGCTCTAAAAAATAGTATAATTACAGATTTTACTTAAGTTTTACGAATTTTTATCATTACTTTAACACAATTATCTCAAAAAAACACTTTTTTCATTATTTTTACTCGTTCACACCCCAAAGCTATGTAAAAATTGAATTTTCTGAATCGCCTCCAAATTGTGAACCACTAAAAAATAACTACTGATCATCTATCTATATATGTATATAAAAATGAATGTTTGTCTGTATGTCCTTTATAGAATCGTAAACTATACATTTGATCATGTGATGATCTTTAGCAAAGTTGTTGTGCATGAACCCACGAAGGTTTCTAAGTTGGTACGACCAATTTTCGACAGATGGCGCCACTGCTGTTCCAATTGAAAATTTTGCAAAACAATTAATGGATATTGGAAATGGGCGAATGCAAATTGATGAATCCACGCAATGTATCACCTTGCCAGCAAGCTTCTGTAAGATCATAGAAAGCATAGACGAATTGGTGCAAAAAGTTTTCCCAAACATTGCAGAGAACTACATAAATCATCAGTGGCTCAGTACGCGCGCTATATTAGCGACCAAAAACATCGATGTCAATACAATCAACTTCACCATTCAGAATGGAATACCCGGCGAAACGACAACATATAAATCCATCGATACTGCGGTGAATCAAGACGAAGTTGTCAACTATCCAACTGAATTCTTGAATTCGCTTGATTTGCCAGGCATGCCACCGCACGTTCTTACATTGAAAATTGGCGTACCCATCATTCTTCTTCGAAACGTAAATCCACCACGACTTTGCAACGGAACCAGACTCTCAGTCGAGAAAATGATGAACGATGTTATCGAGGCAACAATTTTGACTGGAAAATTCAAAAGTGAAGACGTACTGTTGCCACGTATCCCAACAGATATGTAATTCGAATTCAAACGTTTGCAGTTCCCGGCACGACTCGCTTTCGTAATGATTATCAACAAAGCACAAGGACAATCGTTGTAAGTGTGTGGATTAAATTTGGAGAATCCATGCTTCTCACATGGGCAGCTCTATGTGGCCTGCTGACGCGTCGGAAAACCTTCTGATTTATTCGTTTAGGCGCAAGATGGAAAAACAAGAAATATTGTGTATCCCACAGCACTTCAAAATGTGAACCACTAAGAATAGCTATATTTTATAGATTTTACTAGCATTGTGAATAATGATAAAACTAACAAGGTTCACAAATTGGCGGTCGAGAACCGGCATATTATAGCTACTTATGTACATAAGTATATATATATATATATATATGCATACATTATAAAAAAGGTATAATAAATTTATTAATACATTTTAAATCGTGCATTAAATGGGTCTAATTCAATAATTTATTATAATTTTTTGATGTCAAGGCAGTACTAAATAGAAACACTTGCGTTCCGTATGATTCATGAAACCTCGAATACTTAACGTGACCTTGTAATATCTATAACAACGCGTCTTTTAAGTTTTGTAAATTTGTAATTGAAATTATTTAATTGGAAATGAAATACAATTGCTAATACATTTACACAAGTAGAAGTTCACATTTTCATATGATTTTCAAGGTTTTTATTCTTTCAAGTTGAAGTCGTGATATCCGAATCGATTTTACGGTCAACACGCGAGTATTTGTTAATGTACAGTAACCAAAAAATATAGTTTTTACAATTGAAAAAAAATTGAAAAAAATACAAATGTGTTTTTAAAACTTAAAACATATGAAAAACAAAAAAAACTAATCAGAAAAGGTAAATTCCACCACAGCAATGTTTGTATTCTGTATATATATTTCGACAACTAATTTGTCATCATCAGTAGGTAACTAATCACAGTGCCGCACCTGGAATAACTCCGCACGTTTCCCGCCAACAACTAAACAGACACAGTGATTATTATTATTTTTTTAATCACTAAGGTTGATATATAACCCCTTTCCACATTAACTTTTGTAATTCTGTATAAGCATTTCGACAACTAAATTGTCATCATCAGCAGATAATTGCAAAGTGTCGCACCTGGTAAGCCACGACGAAAAATACCTGTACGAAAACAAATTCCGTACGCGATCCGCACCGTTGAGAACCAAAATGTACACTGTATGTTCGTTTCACAAGATTTTTAAAATTGTTTTACTTAAACTAGGATGAATGGCATTAAAAAAGGAACACGGACACGACCGATAAGTACCTGCATGTGATTTATTACAGTGTTCCTCCTTCTCTGACATTAAGCAGACCGAAAAGTGATTAATAGAGGAAAAATGTGCGGAATTGGTTTCGTGCGGGTTATTGCCGTAGTTTTCCAAGTGCGACACTGTTTAATTATCTGCTAATGATGACAATTTAGTTGTCGAAATCCGTATATACAATACGTACATTGATGGAGTAAAGGATTTTATTTACCTTTTTTGATTAGTTCAACTACAGGCTCCATTAAAGTTAGCAAAGGAAACAAACAACTGTGTTTTTGTGTTTAATACAAATATTCTTTATTTAGCAGCCTAATATGTTTTTTAATTCTACCGCCTTTTATTTTTTGAATTTCTATTGGACGATATAGAATTCTATATATATATGTATGTAAGTATAAACCAGGTGTACCGGAAAGTCATGACCGATTACGAGCAATGGGAAAAAGGCAAAAGATGCGAAAATGGATGCCTCATCAATTGAATGATAGGCGAATGGAAAAACGAAAAGTCGTCAGTGAAATGTTACTTCAAAGGTATGATCGGAAGTCATTTCTGCATCGAATAGTGACGGGCGGTGAAAGATGGACTTATTTCGGAAACCCTAAGCACTAAAAATCATGGTTATCACGTAGCGAAGATGGCCCGCCGACTCCAAGGCCAAATCGTTTTGGTCCCAGTGTATTTGGTTGGACCAAAGTAGCGTGGTGTATTACGAACTGTTGAAACCTGATGAAACGGTTAATACTGATCGCTACCGACAACAAATCATCAATTTGAAACATGCATTGAAATTACAGCACGATAACGCCCCGTCTCATACAGCAAAACCGGTCAAGGAATCGTTGAAAGCACTGGGTTGGGACACAATATCGCGCCCGCTGTTCTTTCCAGACCTTGCCCCGTCCGACTATCACCTCTTCGCATCAATGGGACACGAGCTTGCAGAGCAGCGTCAATTTCAAAGCAGTTAGAAAATACCTCGATGAATGGTTTCGCTCAAAGGACAAAGAGTTTTTTTTGGTATAGCGTCTATAAATTGTCGGAAAGATGGGCAATATGTGTAGAATTAAATGGCCAATACTTTGAATAAATAAATTTTTCCATTTTCTTGAAAATTATGTAGTTTTTTTTACGAAAAAACCGATAATGACTTTCCGGTACACCTGGTATTTCACATATTTTGTTATTTCTCCTGTGAAAAACACTCTGTATGTTAAAGGATAATATAACACAATTCTAATAATGGGAAAGAAAAACAGAAAAATAGAGAAAGTTAATGTCACATTGTGATGGTTATTAAATTAGAACTGACTGTTATGAAGTGTTTGTGGAATTTAATAATGAACTCTAACGTACGACATCTAAAATATAAAATTACCTTTAACAGACAACTGACGATCGAGGAAACGTTGCAAACAAAAGAACTGCTGAGGTAGATACGCAATGTCACTTTTTTTACATTAGGTTGGCGTAGAATTATATAATTTTTAGAAATGTCGTCTCATCTCAAGTAATTTTCATTTTAACTCTAATAAAGAAAGTTAAACGTGTACTAGCAGTACGTGTGTTCATTTAGTAAATAATGAATTTGTGTTGTAATATTTAGTAGATTGTGGATGATGAAATTAATAAATTAATATAACCCCTTTAGACAATAATTTTCGTTGATGACAACTGATGTGATTTCGTTTGATGACAAATTAATTGTCGAAATTCGTATACAGAATACGAAAATTAAACTGTAAAATGTGCAAAAGTAGTGTCGACTTGATAATTTGTGTCATTTTAATGTCCGCCTTAAACACGACGAAGAATAATATCTAGACTTTGCATTCTCAGTTATCATCGCTTTACAAAACAAACGGATTTTTTTTTAAGGAAGCAACGGATGTAGACAAATGCTTATAAATGCGGTTGTCGGTGAGTTAAATAAATTGATAGGGGGCTACCACAAAACAAAATCATTCAACTCTTCACGCAGTTGAAAGAGTGACTGTGAAACAAGATTATATTACGAGGGTAGCCGTTTATATTTCGGGAATAGCAAACAAAAAAAAAATTTTTTAAACGAATGCAAAAGTACATTGATTTTCAAGGAGAATATTTTGAAAAGCAATAAAACGCTTTTCAAAATATCCTCTTTGAAAATCAATGTACTTTTACATTCGTTTAAACCAATCTGAAGAGCATTGCTGCCACTGTCAAGGCGGTATCTCCTAAATTTGAGTTTTGAATGCCTCAACTGCCTCTTCTGGCGTAGAAATCCGTTGACCACGAAGTTTTATTCTTCACGTGTGGGCACAAAAGGAAATCACAGGGTGCTAGCTCAGGGCTGTACAGCGGATGGCTCATCAATTCAATGTTTTGCCCGGTCAAATATTCGATTGTTTGAACCGACCTGCGAGAACTCGTATTGTCATGGTGGAGATTGATTTGTCGTTTTCGGTTTGTTTTCCTTATTTCTTCAACAACTTTTGGCAAAATAAATAGTTGTGTACCATTCGAAATTGACCGTTCTACAACTCTCTAAAGGCACGGTTGCAATGTGACCGATTTTTTCCGAAAAAACAGGTGACCATTTGTTTTGATGTGCTTCGAGCGCGAACAACTTTTGTTGGTTTTGGTTCATCTTGGAATACCCACACAGTCCACTGCTGTTTACTATCGGGCTCATACGTATAGATCCAAGATTCATCACCTGTGACGAGTTTATAAATGTTCTTTGAAGCATCGCCATTGTATTTTTTGTGCATTTTTTCGCACCAATCGACGCGAGTCCTTCTTTGACTGGATAATAAAACTGTCAAGGTAAATATATTGTCAAAAATGTCAAACTTCACGATGCATTCATCAGATCGGAGGCAACACTAGCGGTGTTCCCAGTTCCCAAAATATGAACGGATACCTTCGTATTAGTAAATAATCTATAACTAAGCGCAGGCGTTACATTTTTTCCCTTTATTTAAATTAAAAAGGTTACTAAACTATAGAAAGGCTGAAAGTCGTACTCCTAGAAAGGATGGACAACGAACAAAATGAATTTATCTTTAAAAATATAACAATCAATAAGTTTATTTTGTACTAAAATTTTTTTCATTTATTCAAAGGTAGAGGGTAATAGAATTAAACAATGCATTGTAATTATTCCTATAAAAAATTAAACTTTTTATATTTTTATTTTATCGTCTTTATATTATGCAGTAATTATTCAACGCACTTCTTTAAGTTGGTTATATTCAAGTTTTTACTGTTCAAATATCAATATTGTAAATTTAAATTTCGAATTTATGATCTTGAATTAAGCATGTATTAATAAACAGAATTTTTCTTGGACAATGAACTTTGAATGTACGCAATGTCAATTTGTAAACAAAAATGCAATACAGTTATCATTGTTTTGATAGACTGGTCAAATTTGTTTATTATGATAATGAGTTGTACATGTTTGCAATTGAAACTGCGACTATAAAAAAAATGAAAATGTTTTTAAAATATCTTAAGATTAAATCAAAATAGTCTACCGAAGATTTTTATAATATATTTTTTTATATAAGATAGCTTTGGACTTTCCAAGAAAATAGATATTTCATCTTTCAAGCTTTTAGATGTAATATTATGGTCTTTCCATTTGCAGTATCTGTAAATATTTAAATTTTTAAATCTACGAAGGTGGTGTATGCGTGGAGGATTCTACCTGGTACTACAGTAAGCATCGTTTATTGGTTATTATAGACACACAATGCGGTGTTTGACACTGCGAGAGTTAGGTCAGAGCTGCCGAGACGAGCATCGCAGTGGTCGACCAAATGAGGTGACGACTCCAGATATGATGAAGAAAATCCACAAAGCGGTACTGGATGATCGTCGACTGAAAATGCGTGAGTTAGCAGACATAGTAGGCATCTCAAAAAGTGCGGTACATCGCATTTATTTGAAAATTTGGACATGAGAAAGCTGTGTGCAAGATGGGTGCCGCGTTTGCTCACACTTGAGCAAAAACAGTATCGTGAAGATGTTTCAATTGAGTGTTTAGCAAAGTTTCACAGCAACAAAGTAGAATTTTTGCGCTGTCTCATAACTATGGATGAAACGTGGGTCCATCACTTCACACCCGAGACAAAAGGACAATCAAAACAATGGACTCGAAAGGGAGAACCGGCTCCAAAGAAGGCGAAGACCGTTTCATCTGCAGGCAAGGTTATAGTATCAGGTTTTTTGGATGCGCGTGGACTAATTTTCATTGACTATCTTGAAAAAGGAAAAACTATCAACGGCGAGTATTATGTGAACTTATTGCAATGTTTGAGCAAAGAAATCAAGCAAAAACGGCCGCATTTGGCTAAGAAGAAAGTGTTGTTTCATCAAGATAATGCACCAGCTCATAAATCCGTTATTGCAATGGCCAAAATTAATGAATTAATGTTTGAATTGCCACCTCATGCATCCTATTCGCCAGATTTAGCCACCTCGGATTATTTTCTGTACGCAAACTTAAAAATGGCTCAGTGGTCAAAGATATTCCAATGATGAAGAAGTGATGTCGGCAGTTATGGCTATTATGAAGAGCAAGACAGTTCTTACTATGAAAAGGGTATCGAACTTATTGAATATCGCTGGGAAAAGTGTATAGAGCTGGAAGGAGAGGTTGAGAAATAAATATATCTCTTTCCAAAATTTTTGTGTTTTCTTTGTTGGGTCGGGTATTTCTAGAACCACCCTCGTATATTGCGAAGTGTAAAATTTAATTTTTCATTCCTTTTAACTCAGTCTATATATAAATTAATAAAACTAGGATTGATTAATATATAAAGGGTTGCTAGTATTAGTAATAATTTTTATAGAAAATCTTTAATAAAAAACATGCAAATTTCAAATAAAATCTTTGATAAACGTTCCAATTTATAAAAATATTCTTTGACACATTACGTAAGTTACATACCCCTTTGTATGTTGATCGGTTACGACGACGTCGTCTTGGAAACACAATTTCGCAACAGATGCGGTGTTACCCATCGCGTTCGCACTTGCGTCAAACTTGCGCGAAAATAATTCTGTCTCTCTTCGAATTCACCTGTTCGACGAACACCTAACGCTGTGTCGAAACTTCACGCGGACAACTGCTTGAAATGTTACTCACGATGTGCTCACGAATTAAATATTGTAATATCTGTGTTCTGTCTTCACGGTCTTAACTTTCAATTTTGCCGGGAACGATTTCGTTGCACGTTAAAAGCAGTTAATAGGGTGAATTTACATGGTAATTGATCTGTCGTTGAGACTAGAATGTTATGTGAGCTTTCGTTTATGTAGTAGAACAATTTTTGTCGGCAACAATAAAATTATACGTTCTAATCGATAGAAAATTCATTTGACATTGAGAAGATTTGTATAAAAAACGTTTATATGGAATTGTCGATAGGAATTGGAACAAATAAGTAATTATACCCTAATATTTTATCAATACGTTAGGGAAATTATTAAAGTTACTTTCATAGTCGGAATTACAGTAAAATATTTCAATATGTTCACAAGAGGGCTGTTTTATTTCCGTTAAGTTTCTCAGTGTGTGTTTTGGCTTTCGACGATGTAAGTCTAGTACGGACTTTGTCTTTGTGCGGATTTTGTCGTGGTTGTGATACTAGGATTAATTATTTGTTGATGATGACAACCTAGTTGTCGAAATACGTATATAGAATACGAAAATTAATGTGGCAAGGGGTTATATTGACTTTAATTCTAATAGTTGTGTAATAGTATTCGCATTCACAATCAATCATACTGACTTTATCTTTTATACACAGTCTGTCGCAGAGAAAACCGATCTTTTTTCAAATAAAAACAAAAGAGAAAACGGAATTTACTATGTTGGTAAAATTCATTTATTTTATTCAAAGTAGTCGCCTTCAGCTTCAATACAACGTTTTACACGGTCAATTCACATGTCGAATGAATTTTGAAGTTCATCGTTAGAGATGTTTTTCAAGATCGCTGTCGACGTCCTTTTAATGGTTTCTACGTCGGTATAACGCTGTCTTTCCATCGGCAAATGTAGTTTGGAGAATAGAAATCATAGGGGGCCAAATCCGATGAATGGTTGATGGTTAAAATGCCATTTGTAATTAGAAAATCAGTGATAGGTGTCGAGCAATGAGATGGTGCATTATCACGTAACAAACACCAGCTACCATTTTCACGAAATTGACGACGCACACGACGAATACACGCCAAAAGGCGCTTCATAACACTAAGATAGTATACAGTATTGACTGTTTGACTAGTTGGTACGAACTCTTTGTGCACTATGCCCTTCGAATCATAAAAACAAATCAACTTTTGACTTCTCCAAACGACTTTTTTTCGGTCTTTCTTCACTTGGATGCTTCCATTCAGAGCTTTGACGCTTGGTCTCTGGCTCATATTGAAAACACCACGTCTCATTGCCAGTTACAATAGAATACCTGAAGTTTTCGTCCTTTTTGGAATCTTTAATCAAGTCTGTACAATGTTGAATTCGGTTAGCTTGTGTGGTACAAACCTTGCACAAATCTTTTTCAGTCCCAAATGCTGTGTCAAAATGCGATGAATTGAATCTTTGGAAATATTTAATTCCATTCCCACGTATCGCAATGAGGATTTCGGCTCATTTCTGATAAATTGACGCGCAAGTTCCATATTACTTTCCGTAACTACAGTTTTTTTTTTTGCACCAGGATGTTCGTCGTCATTTATGTCCGTACGACCGTCTTTAAATCGTTTATACCACTCATACACACTCGTACGTGATAAACACGCATCACCATACACTTATTTAATCAAATTAAACGTTACGGTAAACGATTTACCGAGTTTCAAACGAAACTATTTGCTCTTTGTTCAAAATTCATTTTTCGACGAATGCCAAATACAGTGTTACTTTATGGGCAGTTTCTCTGCTTTTAATAATGCAAAGGTGATATTTTGACATAACATTGGTGAAAGATCTACCTTACCGACGCATATTTTTTTTAATAGATGGCGCCACTAAGAATTACTATTTTAAAAAAGTTCGTTTTTTTCCGCGACAGACTGTGCATTTCAATCTGATCATACTATTGGAAAAGAAGAAATTATATCCATATTTCCAGATTTGTTACCAAGTTTTTTTGTTCGAAGTACAGTCATTGGTCAGAATATTAACCTTGATTATTTTGAAATTTTCTTTATTTACACCAACATAATTAAAAAAACAAGAGAATAAACCGAAAGAGACGTTCGTTTGTTTAGTATATTCTATGTACAATTACTTTTAAGGAAAAACTGGAGTTCCAGCAGTGGCTCTGTACAAGCCATCAACTCTTTCACTAATCCTCTTATTGATTCAATACTTTTCAACGTCGACTTGATAATTTAATCTAAGACAAGTATTATATTTATATCAGAATGAAGTAGTAACTTGTAAGCAACATACACGGTAAATTTTAATAAAGACTGTGGATTGAATTATTCAAAAAACGTAAATAAAACTCCTCTCCACATTCCGTATACGTACTTCGATAACTAAGCTCTCATCACTACCACAGATGTCTCGAGTTCATCATTATCTCGTAATAAATTTATTGGGTTGGCAACTAAGTACTTTCGGTTTTTACTGATAGAGAGCGTTGCTTTATTTTTTGTATAACATATGTTAGTGCTGTACTTTACCGTTTGTCGCGTGATACTAGTCACATTGACGTAACTTCAGAAGCAAGTAGTGCCTGACTTTTATTAAAGCTATTAGTTGTGGGTTAATTTTAAATGGAGTGCAGAAACGAACATTTTCGACATATTTTACTATTTTATTTCCGTAAAGGAAAGAAAGCTGCTGCGGCTCACAGAAAGATATGTGAAGTTTATGGTGCTAATTGCTTAACAGAGCGCACGTGTCTGAATTGGTATAAAAAATTCCGTTCTGGAGATTTTTCCCTCAAAGATGAGCAATGTTCTGGTCGGCCTACTGAAGTTGATGATGACCAAATCAAAGTTATAATTGAAGAGGAACGTCATATAACTGTTCGAGAGGTTGCGGGGAATCTACATGTATCGCACACAACAATTGAAAAACATTTAAAATGTCTTGGGCTAGTTAAGAAGCTTGGTATTTGGGTACTTCACGAATTGAAAGAAATTCATTTAACACAAAGAATCAACTTTTGCGATTTGCACCTTAGACGAAATGAAACCGACCCTTTCTTAAAAAGAATCACCACTGGTGATGAAAAATGGGTCCTGTACAGTAAAATAGTTCGAAAACGATCATGGAGCAAACACGATAAACCAGCTCAAACCACATCGAAAGCTGAATTGCATCCAAACAAGATCATGCTGTCAGTTTAGTGGGATTACAAAGGTGTTGTGTTTTTTGAGCTGCTGCCAAGGAGCCAAACGATCAATTCTGATGTTTATTGTCAACAATTAATAAAACTGGATGAAGCAATCAAAGAAAAACGGCCAGAATTGTCAAATCGGAAAGGTGTAGTTTTCCACCAAGATAATGCAATTCCTCACACATCTTTGGCAACTCGTGGGAAACTATTGGAGCTTGGCTGGGAAGTGATGCTACATCCCCCATACAGCCCTGATCTAGCACCATTTATTTCGAAGTTTGCAGAATTCTTTGAATGGTAAAACTTTCACAAATGACGATGACCTTCACTCGCACCTGGTTCAGTTTTTTGCTGATAAGGACCAGAAATTTTATTAGCACGGAATCATGCAGCTGAAAGAAAGATGGCAAAAGGTCATTGAGCAAAACGGAAAATATATAATTGATTAAAAACTATACTTTGTTTAAAAAAAAAGTGTTTTATTTTATACTACAAAACCGAAAGTACTTAGTTGCCAACCCAATATTTGAATCAGCCCTCGTATGTTTTAGGAAAAATAAAGTTAATTAAAAATAAATTCTATAATAACCTATTTAAGACGGCCAATTTTTTTTATCTACGACTGTAAATAATACTCGCAAGAGATAGTTATTCCTTGAACAGAATTAATTACGTGAAATGCAGTTCGGTAATATCACTGATGTTGCAATTCAAAGAAAGAACATATTTGTAATTACTCTTGTACTTTAATTACAAAGATATACTTAATTTACTGGCGAATAAATCAATTGAGATCTGTTTTCTAATTGTGTAACGTACCTTTACTTTATGGTTAAATGTGGACGTGAAATCTGGTGAAATTTTTTAATTTATATTTAATGAGAGCTCTCGTACATTGCTTACCTGTTCTTTAGTAAACTGCTTCTATTGTTTTTTTTTTAAAAACAGTAAAATATGTCTTCATCATAACTTTCTAGTATAGCAGTGCATATTAAGGTTGCAAAAACGATGCGAAAGCGTACGGCTCAGTTACTATCAATATTCAAAATAATAAATGCAATTACGTACTGTTTTATTTTTTTTTCTGTTGTTGATGTAGAGCAGGTATAGGCAACCTTTGACATGTTGTGGGCCAAACTTTAATGTGCAAACACGTTCGCGGGCCGCGTTTAAAAGTAGTGCATTTTTTTAAAATTTAATATCCCATTCAATTTACAATTTATTCACATTGGAACAATAAGTAAATATTTTAACTAACCATTTAGACGTGTAGAAGACTAACCCAGTGGTTATTTCTTATTGAGTCATAGTTACAATACAACTACCGGATTTTCCAATAAGGACTTGACAACTTTTTTTCAAAATAAAATGCAGACCATTTGAGATATTTCAAAAACTTTATTATCGGGTTGAAGTACAATCAAAACATTTATGAATGGAACTCGACTTCGTTCATATGGCCACCGCGGGCACGTTTGCAGCGGTCGATTCGTTGGACCCAATTTTCGATGACTCGGCCACACAATTCGGCCGAAACGGCTGCTATTTCGCGTTCAATGTTGGCTCTGAGCTATTCGAACGTTGTCGGCTTGTTGGCATAGACCAATGACTTGACGTAACCCCAAAGAAAAATCTAGAGGCGTTAAATCGCACGAACGAGGCGGCCAATCGACTGGTCCACGCCAGCACTTATCCAAAAAGTTGAACAAATTATACTCGAAGATGCTCGACTAAAGAAGAAACAACTCGCAGAAATGGTTGGAGTATCTGATACAACAATTTTTAAAATCCTACACGATCATCTCGGCATGTCTAAGGTCAGCGCAAGATGGGTGCCGAGAATGCTCACGCCGCCGCAAAAACAACAGCGCGTAGAGTGTTCGCCTGCATTTTTGGACCTCTGTAATGAAGACAAGGATGGTGTATTGAGTGGAATTGTTACTGGGTACGAAACTTGGGTTCATCATTATGAACCTGAGTCCAAACAAGACTCCATGCAGTGGCATAAAAAGGGCACAGCACCTCCCAAGAAATTTAAAGTGTCACAATCAGCTAGGAAACTCATGGCAACGGTATTTTGGGACTCGGAAGGAATATTGTTGATTGATTATAAAGATAAAGGTGTTTCTATAACCGGAGAATATTACGCTTCAATATTAGAGCGACTAAAAGAAGCCATTAAAGAGAAAAGACTGGGAAAATTGACAAAAGGTGTTCTGCTTTTGCACGACAACGCGCCCGTCCACAAGAGCCGCGTTGCGTTAGCTACCCTGCATAAGGTGGGCTTCGAAATTGTGAATCACCCACCCTACAGCCCAGACCTGGCCCCGAGTGATTATTACCTGTTTCCGAAAATGAAAAAAGAGCTGCGAGGTAAAAAATTTACTGCCGATGATGAAGTCAAGCAGGCAGTTTCGGAGTATTTTGCAGATAAAGAGAAATCATTTTTTTATGAGGGTATAAATAAATTAATTGAAAAATGTGAAATATACTGAAAAAGAAAAATAATTTGGTTTTTTTATTTCCACCCCTTGTCCCCCATTCCGCGAATATAAAAACGCTCCCTCGTATATCTGCCGACGTTTCGTACCCATTTGTATGGGGCATCTTCAGGGCTGAACTACTGCACTGAAGCTGATATAATAGATAATTCCTCTAAATGCAGAATTATCCGTGTTGAACTTTTGCACAATTCAGCGCCCATAAGCTAGTCGGTATACACTCCTTAATCGCAAAATTCCGCTCAATTAACCTCGTAATTGTGAGGCCCATAAACGAGTCAGTATACATCGAGGTGTTTCCCCAACGTTCGACGAAGGGAAAGAACAAAAGAAGATAAAATTAAATATAAAAAGAAAGATTTTCGAAAAGAACATGTAGATGGGTAGAAGGTGTTACAAGCACGTAACAACAGAACCAAAGAAACCTTTATTTTTTTAGTGTTCGTCAGTTTAAACAAACGATAGCAATTTAAAAGCTTGCTTGTTCTTAAGGGGATAATAACTGTAGTTTTTACTCGACTCTAAATTTCTAAAAAAAAAGATAAAATAAATAAAAAAAGGCACATTTATCATAACAATTTATTTTTATCCATCATTTATAATACTTAAAAGAATCATCACATTCAACGACAAAATGACTACTTATTTTTTCAAAATTCGTAGCACTTTTTTAATGATATGAGTTGGAGTAGGAAGGACTTGCAAATAATTATTGCTGTTTTTTGTTTTAAGTACAAGGCGAGAAAATGCGAAAGGCTAAATTAATATAAAATTGGAAAAATTATTAAATAAATTAAAGAAAGGAGTCATTTTTTCGTTACTATCGTAATTTAAAAAAAAATTATTAAAATTGTGTTATTAAAATAACGCAATCTTTTAATATTTCGGACACGGGAATTTTTTCAGGTTTTCTTTGACAATATGGAAATGTATTAAAAAGTTGGGAAAGAATTTTAAGTTAATATTAGATTAAATTAACTTAGAAAATTTCTAAAATTAGATGAAGGGGGCGGATGGGTGGGGGTTCTTCGGGAAACGAGCGAGATAAATTACATACGTACACAAATTACAATTAAAAATTTAAATAAATAAATAAAATACATAAAATACACAAGAAATGTTAAAATGACAGGAAAAATAAATTTGCTGCCTAAATTTAATCAATTAATACTATAAAATTATGGTAACACTGTTTTTACTAAGTCCTTATTGGTACTTTCCTTTTAGGAACAGTCCAGTGGTGGCAGTTCGTGTACATAAAATTCCTTTGTCCAGCAAATTCATTTAGTTGGCAAATAAAATAAATAATTGAAATACTATTTTTTTTTGAATTCACAATATTATATACTCTTAACATTAATATACCCTCATCGAAATTTATTTACATTTCTTATACTTTTCCCGTTAACTTGACCGGTTCTAGAGGGCGCGTCTTTATCTCCGGCGACTTCGGCCACGACCAGGTGTTAGGCAACGACGGTTCGTAGTTGAAATTGTAAAGTTGGCCCTCGATGTACGCCCTCTTGTCAACCGGTTCTGGATAGACTGATGCGATGCCTGCAAAAAAAATGAAATAGGAAAATAAAGGCAAGCCTCATAATGAAAAATTAGATTGTTGGGAAAGTTATAACGCAACAGATGGCGCTAGTTTAGTTTTGGAAGTATTAAAGTCATTTCCATCTTTATGCTGTGCCACATGACAACTGACAGTTCTAACTTTGTTCTGAAAGAAAATCTTTTACATTTGGAAATTTCTATTTATGTGTGCAATTATAATATTAGCACCCGAGGTCCTGAAGACCCACAGCTTGCTTTACTATCCAATTCCATGCACTTTCAGCTTTAGCTTTTTCTTTCCGTTCTGTGACCTTCAACGGTTTTAGATCTTCTTCCACCGGGTCGATCCGTTTGCTTTGTTTTCTTTGTATTTAATTTGTTGCTCTATCCGGAGGAAGTCTTGCTGCACGTCCTTTGCTTTTGGCAATTTGTATTTATGTCTACAATAATAATACTAGCACCACAGGTCTTGAAAACCCAGAGCTTGCTTTTCTATTAAATTCCATGCACTTTTTTATCTTTAGTTTTTTCTTTCAGTTCAGTGACCTTCAACAATTTTAGATCCTTTTCCACCGGGTCGATCCGTTTGCTTTGTTTTCTTTGTATTTAATTTGTTGCTCTATCCGGAGGAAGTCTTGCTGCAGGTCCTTTGCTTTTGGCAATTTGTATTTATGTCTACAATAATAATATTAGCACCCGAGGTCCTGAAGACCCACAGCTTGCTTTACTATCCAATTCCATGCACTTTCATCTTTAGCTTTTTCTTGCCGTTCAGTGACCTTCAACAGTTTTAGATCCTTTTCCACCGGGTCGATCCGTTTGCTTTGTTTTCTTTGTATTTAATTTGTTAAAACTATATTTGTTGCTCTATCCGGAGGAAGTCTTTCTGCGTGTCCTTCCCGATGTATTCTTTTTATGCTCGTATTTCATAGGTAATACGAATAGTTTCTTTATTTGCCTTTCGCATTTATCTATCTTCTACCTGTTTTCCGTCAAAGATTCTTCGTAATATCTTCCTTCCCCATACACTTAGGTTTTCCATTTGACTCTCATCTAACACCGTTCACTAGATTTCACTGAGATGGTGGATTTTATTACTGTTTCGTATATTTCCAATTAGTTCTTGAAAGTACTTTCGATTTTAAGAGTTTCAATAAGGCACCAGCGTTTTTATTTCCCTTGGTTGCTCATTGCAATTCTACCATCTCATCATTCTTGCTAATTAAGATACACCTATGTAACAGAACGTGGAAACTTTGCCAATAATATATTTTAATAGTTACGTGTTGCTCTACTTTATTTTCTGTCATCACCATGTACATCGTTTTAGTTTCATTGAACTTTAATCCCATGTCTCTGTCACTATTGTTGTGTCTGCGAACACAGGATAATTAGTACACATCTACCTGGGTAAATATGAAAGGCATACTGCGCTTTGATCGTTCACTATATTGATTCAAAAGGACCGCTGTAATAGAAAATCCCATCAGGTGCGAAAACAATATTGTTTGTTGCAAAAACCGTTTCAGAAGCAAACATTCATCGTGAAATCTATTTATTTATAGACCAAATGACATGAAGTGTGATGGACTATGTTTAAACAAAGAAGAATTAACATTCATCACGAGAAAAGGAGTGGCTTCCTATCTGTAGTCAGTAATAAAATTCTTCAGAAAATTGTCATCAAAATTCGACAAAATCGGTGTTTCACGATGTCTCAAGTTCCGTAGCACTTGCGCGATTTCGCGGTCTTTTTTGTACGAGATAGACTTTGAAAATCAAGGCTACTGAAAGCGCTTTCAGAGAATCAGAAAACGCACTTTCACACTCGAACTTTCTTTCGCGACATGATACCGAAGAAAATTAATTTCTTAACAGAATTGTTACCGGGGATAAGGCTTGGGTCAACACAGCAGTCAATGGCGTGGCGCCAAACTTTTTCTTCAACCAGACCAAAGAAAGCCAAACATTGTCTGCGACAAAGAAGGTGGTTACCATTTTCTATAATTCATGGAGCAGGAAACAATCATCGATACTTACATCTATTGCAAGACTTCAAAAAGTGCAAGACTAACGATTGAAAAAAAACGTCGTGGTTTGCTTACTTCCAACGTCGTGTTGTTGCAAAATAACGTGCAGCGAACACAAAAACTGCTGTGTCAATTCAATTGGGATGTTTTTAATCAACTCCAAGTGACTTTAACTTATTTATGCATTCGAACAAGTGACTGGAATCAGAGCTTTGAATCCGATGAAGAAATTCAAGATGTCATAAGAATTTTGTAGAGGAAATTTACGAGCTAGCTAAATGCTATAATAAATGCTTAAATTTGGATGATGACTATAGAAAAATAGTACATAGCTGTAGTTTTAAGATGTATATATTAAATATCTTATATCTATATCTGTATCTCATTAATGGAAATTACTTCGGGTAAGGCCTTCGTAGAAGAAGATAGTCGGGCTTAGCTTCATACAGATCTGCAATTTGTGTTGCCTACACATAAGTAAGGTGTCTCAAAATTTTAGAGTATGACTGTACATCCTATGCTAAATCAAGATTTACACAATAACTACGATAAGATTCCTCCTAATTTCTCTCAAAAATAAAAGGTTTAGTACATCTTATTGTCACATTAATCTCCTAAAATATTTTAAGAACTTATTAACTGTTTAAATAGTCAACTGATGTTGTCCATCCTTACCTTTGTCATAAGCGTGCTGGCAAACTTTACTGGCAATAGTCAACGAGCAATCTCTAATCATACTCAGAGGTGGATACAAACTTCCCGAATTCAGATTTTCTTCCGTTACGGAATCAGCGACGCACTGAGCGGCTATCAAGAAGAGTTCCTCACTGATGTGGTGAATTCCGGTCAGGATGACGCCTAGCGCTACGCCCGGAAAGATGTAAGCGTTGTTACCTTGACCTGGGGAGAACACCTTTCCGTCGAATTCAATGTTTCCGAAAGGTGAACCGCTAGCAAAGATACAACGTCCCTGTGAAATTGAAAAAATATAATTTTCGATTGAAACAGCAGTCACTCCCCCGTAATAGCACTCACTTTCGTATGGTTGTAAGCTGCTTCGGCCGTACATTCCGCCTTGCTCGTGGGGTTACTCAGAGCGAATATGACGGGTCTCTCGTTGAATTCTGCCATCTGTTGAAGAATTTCCGGGGTGAAACTACCTCCAGCAGCGGAGGCACCTAAAACACAACATTTTATCATAAATCTGTATTTTTCATATAAAACGATACGAGAGTAGCCGTTTATATTTCGGAAATAGCAAAGAAAAAAAAATTTTTATTATCGAAAATAGTTTTATCGCTTTTCAAAATATGCTTCTTGAAAATCAATGCACTTTTGCATTCGTTTAAACCAATCCGAAAAGCATTGCTGCCACTGTGAAGGCGGTATCTCCAAAATATGAGTTTTGAATGCCTCAATTTGCCTCTTTCGGCGTAGAAAAGGTACTGACGTTTTGATGTTGATAGATCATGAAAAACGTTCAAGGGTGGGTTCGCATTAAAAGATAACATTTTAAGCAACATGAATCCTACGTCGGTTACTAGTAGTTGGCTGGTATTGACTTGTAAAAGTCGACATTAATGATACCGGTAGTGCTTTGACAATGTTAAAATGATAATAAATGTTGTAGTAGTTGTCTTTGTTAATCTGACGATTTTATCTTATGCGTTGTTCAATATTTATTACTATATTATAAAAAGAATTTATTAGAACATACCTATCATAACTGAAGGCTCTATTTCTGTAACAACGTCCAGCAAACTCTTCACAGGCGCGTGTTCTTTTGCATAAAAAGCCTTGTGTCCCTCCAGTCTTCCCTCGGGCCTGCCCTTCGCCAACAGCCCGTCAATATCGAACATCCAGATCCTATCCCTGGCGTCTCTGACGCTCATGCCCTCCTGTTGCATGGCCTTGACGCAAAGGTCCGCGATACCGATTGCGGCCTCGCCGGCCCCCAAAAACAAGAACTTGTGATCGCTGATTTTGCGTCCCGTGATACGCTTGGAAGCCAACAGGCCCGCAACGGCGACACTCGCTGTTCCCTGAATATCGTCATTGAAGGTGCAGTACCGCTGTCTGTACTTATCGAGGAATCTGAACGCGTTGTGGTTGCCGAAATCTTCGAATTGTATCAGAGTATTTTGGCCGTACCTCCTCACGACGGCTTCCATAAATTCATCGACGAAATCGTCGTATTCCTGGCCCGTCACTCGTTTTTGTCGAAGTCCGACGTAGAGAGGATCTTCTAATAAATTCTGTAAAAGAATAAAAATGTACGAAATTATAGAAGAACGCTACATAACATAATAAAAAGAAATTTGGTGAAAAGGAATATATACAGGGTGAAATAGGTGAATTAGCACAATTTATTTGGAATATTCATCAAATACGTTTAATACTTTCGTGGCAACCTTTGTATATTCGAAATGATATTTCCAAAGACACACGGTTTTCTCAGCCAAAATTCCCAAAATACTTTATCGTGTTAAAGCAATTGCTGGGAGATTTTCGCGTGACACACCCTAGATGTACGAAAATAAACGAAAAAGGTGGAACATTTTTGAAATAAATGATTATATATTTTTACATGCAGTTTAAAATTGGGTCAACGTACGAATTTTTATTTTTGGCAACGCATCAATAATCGTCCTTGCAAATCTGTTCGGAGAATAACTCCAGTAATTAAGATATTTTTATGCACTATAACGATATCGATACTCAATGCATTTTTTTTGATGAGAACAAGATGTCATTCATGATTACAATCAAATTTTGATTACGATATTTGATCGTTTTACTATAATATTATTTACGCAATATCTACAATCTTCATTAATTATGTTCAAATATTAAAAATTAAAAAAATTAAAAAGTGAAGGTAATATTAACATAATATGTATTTAATAATTCGAAAAATATCATTAGATGTGGTCTATTTTCGTGGTGACAATGTAATTTTTTGTATCGAACGTACTTTTTAAAAATACTGATTTTTAAAAAGAAAAAACATAACACACGCGGTGCCTTTAAATAGTAATTTTGTTTTTTTTTATCATTTACCATGGAAATTAACAAAAACTCTGGTATAATATAAAAGTATTTTATTCAATTATACAGTCTGTATAATAAAAAATACAGGCCACTAACCCATGAAGGGAAAGTTAGTGGGAGAATGTGATTATGAGAGTATCCAGACATATCTTTCTACTAATACGACTAGTCAGTTTTGGTTCAGTTATCCGTTGTATGTGGTGCAGGTAACAGTTTTTGCTGAAATGAGTGTAACGTACGCAAAACAACAACGCGACAAGAAGAGCTATTATTAGCTTATTTAAGAAAAAAAACGGAATTGCCACTTTATTATCAATATAGTATGAAAAACAGATAATATACGTTGATTTTTCGAACACTACTATATTAATGATGACCTAAATTTAATTTTAGCACCAGGCTGATTATTTTCTTTTATAAATTATGTTTATTTTTTTTTCCTCGAATATGTCCTTATTTGATTCTTTTTTTAGTTGTTAAGACATTTTTATTTTATTGCTTTACTGAATTTACTATATTTATCTTACACGAAACCAGAATTATAGTTTTGTTCTAAGTAGAGAAGGGATATTTTTCCCGAGGGTCAGGATCGTAACACAGCTAGTTTATAAACAAACGGGCGACCTTGCGATGAATGCGTTATTTATATTGCTTACGTTTCGTTTTATAAATAACATTTACACTATTCACAGTTGTTGTTGCGTTGTACAAAATGGATAAGGCTGACAAAATGTCTGCAACATGACGTAAGTTTCCACATTTTTATCGGAGAGCATCGTATGCCGTGTTGAAAAGGTGTTCTTATATTTAGAAAATAAACGCTTGACACCAGCGCAATGTAATACACGCATAGTTAAAATAATATTTAGAAATAGATAACGGATTTATACACTTATAACGCATAGCAGTTAGTGTACATCGTTCACAATTTGCATTGACTCCACTAACGACAACCCAGTGTTTTGAAATTTTTCGATTGAGTCAAATAAACCTTTATAATTGTCGTAAATTTGTTTTAAATCAGTTTCAACGGAAGTATTTTCAAATCTTTTCCGGCCTTCCTCAATTGCTGTAGCTTCGTTAGGTTTGAATCGTACAACCACAGACTTGAATTGTTCTAAATTCATCAATAATAGAAAGGTGCTTTCAACCTTGTTCCCCAACGCGTGAGAATTGGCTCTAGTGGCCCAGGAATACCGGGGCACCGTCTGTGGAATTCTCGAATTCGTTTGGGAGACTTCAAAAATACTCTTTTGGTATTTGAAATTAATGCATCTATATCTGGATAACATTGTCGTATACTTTGTGCCACAAGATGTATACTATGAACTTTACACGTCACATGTAAAAGTCCCTCACAGTTGTCTCTAATCTAATGTCACCATCGCTCACAAACATCAACAGTTGAAAGTTGAAATTCTTTTATCGTATCCAGCACAACCTTCATAATTGCTTCGCTAGTGAACTTTTCTAATATTTTGATAGCTAATACTATGAGAAATGTCGCTTTCATAGACTCTATAACACGCATTATAATGTTCAAAATAGAATGTTTTTTCGATCTGTCGTTTCATCGACATATAACCGCAGCTCTTCATCTTTTACTACAGCTTTGATCATGTTTTCGATATCGTTACATACAGTTGGCATATAGCTCTGTAACACCCTCCGAGATAGAAGCTTCCAATTAGGATTGTATTTATTCCAAAAGTCATGAAACTGTTACTTATCGAATAGATGACATCTCAAATTACAGGAAATTATCTTGCATAGTAAATCAAACGTAAATCGCGTTTTTGGTGGCAGGTTATTTTTCTTATTTATACGTTGTATATTGTTTATATGATCGCATTTGTCGCAGCACATCAACGGTTCGTCAATAAACATTCGCACTGTGTCAATCAACGGTCTCATTTGTCCCTTACGCACGTCCGTCATATTTAATAATTATACGTTTGCCTTATATGAAGATCCCCTCGGTACTAACTTATAATTCGTTAGTTCATTTGTTTTACTATTATATATTACACTGATGGGGGCGCTGCATACTCTGTACGAACCTGACGCGCGGGAAAACATCCCAACTCTAGTTATAAGTGAATTTATAATTTCATTTATTTATAACGAATTTGTTTTATCTGTCGCGTTGTGTATGATTTTAAATAAAACTTTAAGTACTTATTCGTTGCATTCATCATTAATTTATTAAATTTTTAGCTGTTACACGTTTTTAATGTTACTTTATTAAAAGCTCACGCAAAATATTTCAACTGTGTGATATTTGTATTAAGTTTCAAGGTTATTTTAGATATTTCCGCTAGATATACCAACACTTTCCGTTATATAAACGTGTTGTATACACGAGTAAAACAATAAACAAACTGTTACTTTTCAATTTTTATGTACATCCCGTCACATAATTTCAATATAAGTCAATTAATTTTACTGTGTACATACGCATGTAATTCTACATTAATAAAACTAAAATTTTACTCGGTCGAAATATATGTTTTAATTGTTTGCGCTTTTATCATAATAAGGTTCTAAAATTATCCAATTCACCTTGAGTGTCGTTAGATGTGGTCGTCAATGTGTGTATACGATGTGATAACGCTAGAGTCGTTCACAGTTTGTATCCGTTTTACAAGGCTTGTCACTTTGGCTACATTAGAAAGCATGGTATGTGAGGACATACAATATCAATTAAAGATATCGATTTTTACTTTGAAATTGCGAAAAATACTGCAAGCTGATGAAAAGTATTTATAAGAGATGGACGAAAAACTGTAAAACTATGGTAAATTTTAATATAAACTGTGGTTGATTGAATTAATCAAAAAGCGTATTATAAACAGCGTCTGTCTATATATGCTCTGTATTGGACGAGAGAGGGAGGCAATGATTATTCATTATTCTATTGTGTTTAAGTTTTGTGACCATACGGTTTATATTAACGACGTTTCGAGAGGGGGAAATTCCTCTCTTTCTAGTTATTTTAACCTACATACGATACATGGATTTTATATATACATAGTTTTCAAAACTTCATTAATATTTATGTGTATGTGCAATTTTTTCCTCCTTGATTGATGCAAATTTACGAATACACCGACATTTTTAAATTTACAAAATTATATCGAGTTTTTGTGTGTTTATACTTACGGTTGGAACTGGTGGAACTGTTATGTATATTCGGTAAAAGTCTAATCTGCAGACATGTGTTATTTTTCTCTTTCATAAATAGGGGAAGGAAAACCCGTACCTACGTATGAATCTCAAGTGTACTTTATTACATTTTTCTTATATAGAAACTTTAGCATTAATTATTATTAAATTTTGCTCTCATCAATATGCCCACCTTTATTTTTGATAATTGCGGCACATAACCGCGGCATCCTTTCAATTAATTTTTGCAGTGTATCTTCTGTAATTTGTGCCCAGGCTTCTTGAAGTTGCTCCCACAGTACAGTGGTGGATGACAGAGCACGTTCTCGAACCTTCCGGTCCAATTCTTCCCAAAGAAGCTCTATTGGGTTCAGATCAGGACTTTGAGCTGGCCATACCATTATAGAGATTTGCCCTTGCTCTTTTAGTTGACGCAAGTAATCGCCACACAATCTAGAAGTGTGTTTCGGATCGTTGTCCTGTTGAAATACAAAGTTTTCGCCAAGAATCCTTAGTCCTGAAGGAACAGCGTATTTTCTAAAATTTCCTTGTAGCCTTCTTTTCTTAGGATTCCCTCAATTTTGACGAGATCGCCTACAGATCTTCCACCAAAACACCCCCAAATCATTACTGAACCTCCTCCATGTTTTACGGTAGGCGCAATACATTCTGACAGTACTTTTTCTCCTGCGGATTTTCTTGCGAATATTCGTCTTTTACTACCGAAAAGTTCAAACTTCGATTTGTCTGTCCACAACACATTATTCCACTGATCAATCGTCCAATTCTTATGTTCTTTAGCCCAATTTAGTCGTTTTATCTTGTTTTGCTTTCGAAGTAGTGGTTTTCGCAGAGCAATTCTTCCGTATAAACCCGCTTGCCTAAACCTTCTCTGTACCGTGGACACACTAATTGGTTTAACACGCGCTCTATTCATTTCAGCAGCAATTTCTGGTGCTGTTTTTCGTCTATCGCGTCTACTTATCCGTATTAGATGCCGATCATCTGCAGATATCGTCGCTTTGCGTCGTCCAGATCTTCTTTTGTTGGAAAATGTACCACTTTCTTCAAAATTTTTAACGTTATAATCAACGGTTCTGCGATTTAATCGTAATTCTTTTGCAATTTTGCGATTACTTTTACCCGTACGATGATAAGCAATTATCATAGCACGCACTTCAACAGATAATTCCTTCGTCTTCGGCATTGCATTAAAATATTCACAATAACTCTCTATTTCACTGTTTTCGCAACAAAAGATGAATGATGACTGACATAAAATTTATTTTCCTTTTTGAATAACACATCCTAATATTGTAATTAGTTAGTACAATAACACAATATTGGTAATACCTTTCGGAAATGCAGGTAAAACTGTTAATACTGTAGGGATTAGCCTATATAATATTGATGATATTATTCCAATTTATGACACCTTTACGATATATCATAAACAATTTAAGATTTTCGTAGAAATTCATATGGAATTACTTCCACTAATAATATTGTTGAATAATTATAATACATATTTTTCGAAAGATAATCCGTATTTCAGGAAACACATAAAATTGGGGTGGACAAATAAATATAACCGGTAGTGTAGGTGTCACAATTCCATTAATAGATAGTATATAATTAAATTAGAATATTCTATTATATAGATAAAAGGTAAATTAAAAAACAAAATTAATATATAATACAAAAAAAATGTCTTAATAACATATTGTAAAAACAAAGATATGAATGCTTGAAATTCAAGAACACTGTGAGAATATAGTCATTAAATATAAAGATAAAAGTTGAATTAAATTTCTGATTTAATGATACAACCTTATCTTTTACATTTCATTATATTCTTCTTATTATCTTCATTCCTAATTCCATTTAGCATTTTTAAATACATTTTTTTCAACTTTTCACAAAAAAGTTTCTATAGTAGAGTAACACCCTCACATATATTATCAAGATATTATTCAAGTACTACAATCTGATCTAGTAAAACACACACACGTGCTCGAGTATAACGAATTTAATCGAAGTAGTGCGTGTCTACTCTAACTTTAAAACACAATGGCTTTTTTTTTCTATTCTGATAAGGCATCGTTAAAAACAAGCAAACTTCATCAAGAAGTAATGGAATTTTACGATCTTCTAGAGATGTTTTATAAACTACAATATGTCGCGAAACAAAAGACCTTGAAAACTAGATTTTGCTAATTATTCAAATTACTATAATTTCACAACTTGAACTAGAAGCAAGTCTGTTTTCGTTATTCCTAAGATATAAAATATGCTCGGTCTACGTCATAGTGCGTTTTACACAACGCTCGTTTTTTTAATTTTGTTTTACAATTTGTCCTTTTAGGGATAATAGGTAAAATGTTGAGTAAGACAAGTACAAACTAAAAAAAAATGTATAGAGTGAAAGTGGTCTCAGTGATTCACTTTCTTTATAGATAATATACACTACTACTTATACTGCATGGAAAATGAATTTGAACGGTTCAAAAGCGCTGCCTTGGGTCCAGTGGATCATGGCGCAGGCTTTTGTGGGGTTCACGGCGAGTTCGTTAAAGTATTTTGAACTCACGCCCTCACTTTGGCACTTCTTTTACAGTTCCTCTTTGAAGACCGTGATGTATTACATAGTTAAGAATAAGCCGATCTGAAGATTTTGGTGTTATTAAATAGTTTGGAATAAAACAATCTGAAGATCTTGATGTATTACATAGTTCGGAATAAGCCGAACTAGAAGATCATGATGTATTACATATTTTGGAATCATCCAATCTGAAGTTGGAGTTATTACATAGTTTGGAATAAGCAGCCAATCTGAAGATGTTGATATGTAATCTAGTTTAAAACAAACCAACCTGAAGATCTTGATGTGTTACATAGTTTGGAATAAGCCGAACCAGAAGATCATGATGTATTACATAGTTTGGAATCATCCAATCTGAAGTTGGAGTTATTACATAGTTTGGATTAAGCAGTCAATCTGAAGATCCTGATATATATTCTAGTTTAAAATAAGTCAACCTGAAGATCTTGATGTATTACATAGTTTGAAATAAGCCAAACCAGATATTACATAGTTTGGAATCATCCAATCTGAAATTTGAGTTATTACATAGTTTGGAATAAGCAGTCAATCTGAAGATCTTGATATATAATCTAGTTTAAAATAAGCCAACCTGAAGATCTTTATGTATTACATAGTTTGAAATACGCCGAACCAGATATTACATAGTTTGGAATCATCCAATCTGAAGTTGGAGTTATTACATAGTTTGGAATAAGCAGTCAATCTGAAAATCTTGATATATAACCTAGTTTAAAATAAGCCAACCTGAAGATCTTGATGTATTACATAGTTTGAAATACGCCGAACCAGATATTACATAGTTTGGAATCATCCAATCTGAAGTTGGAGTTATTACATAGTTTGGAATAAGCAGTCAATTTGAAGATCTTGATGTATTACATAGTTCGGAATAAGCCGAACTAGAAGATCATGATGTATTACATATTTTGGAATCATCCAATCTGAAGTTGGAGTTATTACAGTTTACTAGTTTAAAATAAGCCAACCTGAAGATCTTGATGTATTACATAGTTTAGCATAAGCCAAGAAGCATCGACAACTGCTCTTTGCACTTATTGAAACCGTTAGATTCCCATGTTTGTCTCACTTCCTGTTCTAGTACTTGTAAGATGCAAGTTTGTTAAACATGCATGTAAAAATAGGTTGCTTCACTCTGGAGACACATTCCTTTTCACAAATTCGTCAATGGTGATCGATGGGTTCAAATGTTAACCATCAAGACCAACCACGAAAATACTTTATTGGATATTATTTAATTTTACTATTAAATATTACTTTGAAATCCTACCTGGTTATTTGTTCCAACATCTAAGGTAATCGGCAAGCACAGATGCGGTTTGATTCCGGCCAAGGCGGTGTATAGAGCCAATTTTCCGACTGGTATACCCATACCGCAAGCTCCCAAATCACCCAAGCCCAAAATTCGTTCACCATCGGTCACTACAATTGCTCTGACATCAGATTCTGGCCTAAAAATGACGTTTGAAGTTACAATAAGTATGTATGCGAAATTACCTTGGAGACTGAAGTGGATAATCAAGAAGATAAACGAAATTCCTGATTACAATAGTATTCACATCTTACTAGTTATGTATTTCAATAACTAAGTTGTCATCTTGTACAGTAATTAAAATTCGAAGTTCAGCACTGTGTTTTAATTATTACTTAAGATGACAATTTAGTTGTCGAAATACATACCTAGTAGGATACATATATTAATGGTGGAAGGTTTTTCTAACTTTTTGAAGAAGTATGTATGTTTGTATATAGCTTAGTATTTATTTCAAATCGTATGGAAGAAATCTTCATCGCGTCTGGGTTATTTTAGAAAAAGTTTCGGTCATACAATTTGAATTATGTTCGGTACATTAACAAGAGACAGAAAGCTGATAATGATAGGTACCAATTTTTGATGACGTCATAGCAATGACCCCTGTCATTGATGGTAATGAACAGACCCCTGGGTCTTCTGTAGATCAGACCAAATTTCTGGCAAGCTAGACCGACCGTGGGTGTGTAGACGATGGGCATGAGTAGTTCTACGTTTTCTGAGAGCAGTCGGAAAAAGAGTTTTTCATTGCGGTCGTGAAGTTCGGTCAAGTAAAGGTACTTGTTTAGATCCTCCTGGTATCTCAAAACCGATATCCTGCAAAGTTCCAGCTGTTCCTCTTGGGATTTATATCGAGCCGGTTGAAGACCGTGTATACCTAAAGCTTGTCGTTCTTCTAACGTAAACGCCAAACCCTGAAAAATGTGTTAAATATTATTAACAATTGATTACGTAACATTAATTTTGTATTTAGTTAAATTTGTAGTACTTGTCAGTGGAAAATGATATATACAGTGCTGACTGAATTTTACCAAAGTTATTTATAGGATTTGATCAATAAGGTTGATATATAACCCCTTTCCACATTAACTTTTGTAAATTCTGTATACGCACTTCGACAACCAAGTTGTCATCATCATACATCTTGGTTTTGAGCGGTGTGGATCGCGTACGGAGTTTGATTTTCGTACAATTGTTTTTCGCCGTGTTTTACCAGGTGCGTCACTTTGAGGTTGTCTGCTGATGATGACAACTTGGTTGTCGAAGTGCGTATACAGAATTTACAAAAGTTAATGTGGAAAGGGGTTATATATCAACCTTATTGATCAAGTCAATCAACCACAGGCTCCATCAAATTCAACTTATTTATAGGAATTTAAAAATTATGTACTAAACTAAAACATTACATTGCAATTTTAACAGCTTTATAACGGGTGGGCCATTGAAAAGTTTAAATTTAAAAATGCATTAAAACAAAAACGGGTTGAAATTTTGCCAAATTTATTTTTTTGTTGTAAAGTACAATTGTTCCGGTTAGAGATGGAATATTATTTCATTCATATGGCTGCCGCGGCTGGCCTCACACTACCCCATTCGATCTGACCAATTTTCGAGCACTTTTTCGAGTGTATGGGGTCGTAGCTCGGCAATGATATCACGAATGTTGGCCTTCAAATGCTCAATTGTCTCTGGTTTGTCGGCATAACACTTGTCTTTAACGGAGCTTCACAGAAAATAGTCCAACGGTGTCAAATCGCAGCTTCTTGGCGACCAATTGACATCACCATTTCGGCTAATTAAACGGCCATCAAACGTTTGACGCAATAAATCGATTGTGGCATTAGATGTGTGGTAAATTGCACCATCCTGTTGAAGCAAAACATCGTTCACATCAATACCATGAAGAGCTGGCACAAAAAAATCGGTTATCATGGTGCGATAGGTGTCTCCATTGACCGTAATGGTTGTGCCGTCCTCATTTTCAAAGAAACATGGGCCAATGATGCCTCTGCTCCACAAGCCGCACCAAACAGTCACTCGTAATAGGTGCATTGGCTTCTATAAGACCACGTGTGGGTTTCCTGAGCCCCAAATAGGGCAATTTTGCTTGTTAACGTACCCACCAGGATGAAAATGAACTTCATCCGAAAAGATGATTTTTTTTGGCAAAATCGACATCATCGTGCAGTTTCTCGTTGGTCCATCTAGCGAAGCGAAAACGAAGCGGATGGTCATGCGGCTTCAACTCTTGAACCAATTGAACTTTGTAAGGCGTCAAACCGAGATCTTTTCGCAAAATTCGACGTAAACTGGTGGGTGAAATGTTCAATTCTTGAGAACGACGACGAGTTGATGTTGATGGATTCTCACGCACACTCTCAGCCACAGCTTCGATATTTTCGGGTGTACGCACTGTACGAGCACGCTCACGTCTTGGCGCATCAACAATGAAACCAGTTTCACGAACTTTAGCAATAAACTTGCGTATACCGGGCACCGACCAAATTTTGTACTACATTTTCGTAGAATTTCCGACCAATTGTCTTTGTTTTGGAAATAAATTTCCAATAAATCCCAACGTTGCTCAAGCGTAAATCGATTCATTTCGTTCAGTGGAGATAATATACTGAATTTTGTGACAGAATAGAATGACATAAGTATTGCCAGATTCGAAATAACCGGTGGTTCAAATTCAAACCAATAGATGGCCCACCCGTTACATAATACATGTAATGCAGAAATTTTTGAAAAAGTTTCTTTTCTCTGCGTGGGATTTGGACCCACACTCTCATTCTCTCCGGGTATGTGTCCTTACCATTAGACCACGAAGACAGTTAATTGGAATTCTTCTAATGTTACTATACATTGCATTATGGAAACAGTTATTACATGAACACTCACGATATGTTATTAATTCCAGAATTACATTGTAACTGTACCCAGTTTAATACAAAAAGGATCAAGAAAATAACTGATATTGTAACGAATTGAAGAATCAAAAGGTGTGCACTTAATCAGCCTTGATAAGATTGAAATTTTACAAGTAATTTTCAAAAAAATGAAAGACAAATATTAAGTACATGGCATACTCAGAAAATAGTTGAAATATTCAGTAAAGCAACCCAATTGCTAGTTGTTCATTCCTAAATCCATCAGTAGATAGTTCCTTACATATTAATTTAAAAAAATACTGCACACAATTAAAACTGAGAAAAACATGAATTTCAAATATCCGGACTGATAAATCTTTAGCCCGGTTTTAATTACAGAACAATGTGGAGAAATACCCAATTATAGTTAACAGTATTGGCTGCTAAAATTATAGCACGATAGATATTCTTAGGAGGTGAATACGTTGTATTGAAAGAAAACTTGAAAGTGAACTTCAACGATACAAACAATCAAATTAAAATTTACAAATGAATAATCTTTTTTCGTAATTTGTTTGGGAAATGTAATTATTTTTGAACTGTTTTTATTATAATTACCATTCTTCTGTACGAAAAATAATACAAATAACATTTTAATCATTTATGAATCATTATTACTAATACTTTTAATCGCCGAAACGTATCTCGATGCGTATCTAGACATACATCGACAAATGTAGTAGTAACTCATTAGTCAATAACCTCTAAATTATGATTTTGAAACGAGGAATGACCTTGACGTGCTATCGAAAAAAAAACAACTTAGAAAATTCATTTACCTTATTTAATCTTGGATCTCGCAGATGATCTATACCCATGATATGAGATGGCGCTATGATATCACCTGTTATGTGTAACTGCCTTCTGTTTGCTTCTTGACCTGTTACATCGTGCGCTGTAAACAGGGTACGGCAGTGTTTGCGAATTTTTACTAAGTGTGACGATCGACATGGTTTGTTTGGTCTGGAAAGAAAAATTATTTTGAATTCTACATCTGTAGTTCCCTATCTTGGCTGTGACACTTGAATAAAGTATTTTTTTAAATATGTTTTTAGTGAATCCATTCCGTAAACACGTACGTTATTTTGGTACGTAGACTTCCGCGGTCGTGGTCCATGCTATCTGCTTCTGGGTTTCCGGGCTGGAACCGCGTCACTAGTATATCTGCCGACGTTTCGTACCCATTTGTATGGGACATCTTCAGGGCTGAACTACTGCACTGAAACTGAGTTTCAGTGCAGTAGTTCAGCCCTGAAGATGTCCCATACAAATGGGTACGAAACGTCGGCAGATATACTAGTGACGCGGTTCCAGCCCGGAAACCCAGAAGCAGACGTACGTTATTTTCTTTTCTTTTGTTCATGTCAGGTATGCGTTTGTAAATTCTTTGCGTACGTAATTACTTATATTTTTATTGTATATTTTGTTTTTCGTTTAATAGTATAGAATTTAAAATTACACAAGCATTTTCAGGATTAACAAAAGCATACCTGACATGAATAAAGGAAAAGAAAATAACAGATGTGCTTATTAAAAACACTCACTAATCAGACAAATACATACGTTAAAAGCTTGTTAATGTTAAAAATGCCTGTGTTATTCTACAATATTAAACAGAAAAAATATATATAATAAGAAAACGTAAATAATCTCACATATTTATTTACAAAAGAAAATTATTCACAACTAAAAACATGTAACTATAGAAAGTATTGCAGGTTAAAAACAATAACTTGAAAAAGTGGGAGGCCCTTCCGCGAAACGTCGTTGCTAGAAATTCATTGTTTTATTATCCCAATGGTAGAAACTCCCAATCAAAACGAATAAAGTTTATAATCAGAACAAAACGGCCAACATTAAAAAAGAAAAGGATATGACAAGAATTATTTTAAATTCGTAAATATTACTTCCATATACGAGGGTAGCCGTTTATATTTCGGGAATAGCAAACAAAAAAAAAGATTTTTATTATCGAAAATAGTTTTATTGCTTTTCAAAATATTCTTGAAAATCAATGCACTTTTGCATTCGTTTAAACCAATCCGAAAAGCATTGCTGCCACTGTGAAGGCGGTATCTCCAAAATATGAGTTTTGAATGCCTCAACTGCCTCTTCCGGCAGAGAAAACCGTTGACCACAAAGTTTATTCTTCAAGTGTGTTAACAAAAAGAAATCACAGGGTGCTAGATCAGGGCTGTACGGTGGATGAATCATCAGTTCAATGTTTTGCCCGCATTGTCATGGTGGAGAACGATCTGTCGTTTTCGGTTTGTTTTCCTTATTTTTTGAAAAACTTTTGGCAAACAAATAGTTGTGTACCATTCGTAAGTGACTGTTCTACAACTCTCTAAAGGCACGGTTGCAACGTGACCGGTTTTTCCGAAAAAACAGGCCACCATTTGTTTTGATGTGCTTCGAGTGCGAACAACTTTTGTTGATTTTGGCTCATCTTGGAATACCCACACAGTTGACTACTGTTTACTATCAGGTTCATACGTATCCAAGATTCATCACCTGTGAAGACTTTATAAATGTTCTTTGAAGACCGCCATTGTATTTTTGTGCATTTCTTGGCACCAATCGATGCGAGTCCTTTTTTGAGCGGTTGTCAAATTATGTGGTACCCAACGCGAACATAGCTTCATAATGGCTAAATGTTCATGCAGGATCTTATGCACGCTGGTGTTACTAATACCTAGAGATGTCTCGATCTCACGGTATGTCACATGACGGTCTTGCATTATCATTTCAATCATTCTGCATTAATGTTTTACGATACAACAACATTTGTGGGACGGCCTTCACGAAATTCATCGTCCAAAAACGCCGTCCAAGTATGAATTCACTATACCAACGATATACTGTAGTTTTCGATGGTGCTTCATCACCATGTAAAGGCTTCAGCTCGTCGATGCATTCTTCTTGAGATAATCCACGCCGAAAGTTATGAAAAATAATTGCACGAAAATGTTCGCAGTTAATTTCGTTTTTACGCTGACATAAAATTTTCAAGTTACTGTCAACAATAGAAATAGCGACCGGATAATAAAACTGTCAAGGTAAACATATTGTTAAAAATGACAAACTTCACGATGCAATCATCGGATCGGAGGCAACACTAACAGTTTCGCTAATTCCCGAAATATAAACGACTACCCTCGTATGTTGAGTACATACATTTTCATTATATCGCAGAGGGCTAAGTGAATCTTAATACAAGCAGTGTTAATGACAATTCTATGCCAATTCTTTACAGTACGATGTACCTTCGACAGTGTCCAAATGTGCCAATACAGAGAGTCAAATACATTTAAGTAATTTTTCATTTCTTACTGTCTCCTACTCGAACGCATACAGGTGTGACACTGTACGCTGGGAAAACCGAGCATCTCTATTAATAATCCTCTAAATTTAAGAAAGAAAAAAAATAAAATAAAGAAATTAAATTCGAATATTTTCGCCTTTTGATATTTTTTTTGAAAATTTAAGGAAATTGTCAAAATTTTTGTTAGATTATTATTAGGACGTTGTGTAACATTAGTCTAATTTTTCGTCCCGACATCTCAAACAATAATAATTCTCAAAGATCCAATACCAATATTTATTTTATCTTTTTATTAATTAAAAGACTTATGTATGGATATTGTAAATATTTGCACATGTAAAACTTGCATTTTTATTTATTTATGCGAGGACACACGTGTTATGAAATAACAGTTTTGATACTGGGCCAGATCTTTAATTTATCTAACGTGCAAGGTTCAACTTTAATAAAATAATAATAGAAGTCTACTAAATTTATAATAATTTCTTTTTCCCTATTATACAATAGAATACATAATTAATAAATACATTTTAAAAATTGTTTTAACTTTAGTCACTTTTTTCGTTTGTTTTTCAGTGCTGTACTCAAAAACAAAAACCGCTTTTTTCTATCACGTAGGGTTTTTTCACAAAAAAATACAAAAAATTCTGGAATGTACACTACAGGCCATAAGTGAGGGATCAGTAGATGAAATTTAAAAAAAACATGCACGCTTAGTGAAACAAAACGTATATTTCTACAAAACTATATCTACGAGACAAATGAACAGTTTTCCTTATAAAATAAAATAATTTCAACATATTCTGTAGAATTTCTTATCATATTCGACTTTCGTCGAAGTATCCACCTCTGCGCTTAATGATTTCTTTACAAATATTAGGCAACCGCGATACAAGTTTCTGGAGCGTATCCATTGGTAAATTAATCCACACCCTTGTAAGTTGCTCCCAAAGCTGTTTCTGCGATTGTGGACAGCTTTCTCTCACGTTTCTATCTAATTCATCCCACAGTAATTCGATAGGGTTGAGATCGGGTGATTGTGGTGGCCAAATCATATTTATCAGCACCCCTTCCTCCTCTTTTTGATTCACATAGTTTTTACAAAGTTGGGAAGTGCGTCTGGGATCATTATCTTGTTGTAGGTGAAAACCTTCACCAATTAACCTTAATCCAGACGGAATTGCATGATCCTCCAAAATCTTCAGGTACCCCTCTTTTTTTAAAATGCCTTCAATGCGGTACAAATCTCCGACACCATCAAAGGAAAAGAATCCCCAAACAAGCACAGAACCTCCCCCGTGTTTAACAGTTGGCAGCTGAGGAACTGTGAGGCGCCTATTTCATTTTGATAGTATTTTTAGGCGCAAATCCTCTTGTCTGGTAGTTACCCTTGGCCTTCCGCAACGTTTTATTGGTTGTAATGATTGACTTTGTGAATATCGTTTCACTGTTCCTTGCACCGCGTGATAACATAAATTTAACTTTTGGGCTATTTGCCGCAGTGAATATTTTTCACCATGTAGCGTTATTATAGAACTACGAGTTTCTGCGCAAAGTTCCTTTCTTTTCGGCATTTTTATAAGTTACTTTTACGTCTGTTCTCAAATACTCGTATTGCAACTTACTCGGACAAATGCTGCACATAAATTAATTTTTAAATTGCTAAATAGTTTACTATGAATTCCTAATACCATTATAATAATATTGCGTTGTAAACCCTATTAAATATATTGGGGTATATAAAATATTTCTATTAAATAGATGCCATAAAACTATTAAAAGGATTTACAATATTTTTCAGAAACAAATATATTTATCTAATTTATAATAATAATCCGAATAATCCTTCTCAGAATTACATTTACAACTGTTATTTCAATTATTCTCACCAAAACAGGTAAAAGTCTAAGGGATGTGTCTAAAATACAAGTGTTTTGTTATTTATGATAAGTGATCCCTTACTTATGGCCTGTGGTGTATATTTTATTTTACAATTTATTAAAATCATAAGTAACCAAACATTTTTCATAAAAACAACACAAAATTAGTAAAACTGAATGATCTTCTTGTTTAATAGTGTTTGTATTATCGTTTTCGCTTCCCATCGAAACTTCGTTTTGTGCTTCTTCTGCTGTAGAATCGCCGGGGATCGTCTCTATTCAATATCCAGCAATAGTCTGCTATCATGTTCACATTCCACCTTCCTCGATATCGTTTTTCTATTTCCTTTATATTTTAGTAAAATCTATCACCTTGTTCCTCGCTGATAACACCAAGATTGATCTAGAAGACCTAGAGAGTAGTCTAGGTGTGAGTGGAGAAAATATACTTTTAGACTGTCACAGCCTAAATTCTTGAAGCTTTCCAACATTTCAGCTACAACGGCCTCGTAGTCAGGATCCTTTTCATGCCCAAGAAATCTGGTTACAACAAGTTTAAAAGATGCCCATGCTGCCGTTTTGAGACCATTTTCGTCTTAAAGTTGTCAAACAACGGTTTGATAACTATTTAATGTTGCCACTGGATCAAACTAATATTTCCCACGACCAATCTGAGCCTAATTTTAATTATTAAGATTAAACACTGTAATGCTTACTAGCCTAAAATGCCTAGTTGTCGATCATTTCAAGTGAAATTTGTTACTAAACTGGGCGTGATGAAATTTTTTTTATTATTTTGCCTCTAATCAGCGTACGAAAAATTATAAAAATTTCTGATTATATTTTAAAGAATTTTTTCATCGCAGGCCTGTGTAATTAACAAAAATAAGTTAAAACAAAGCATACAATTTCATTGTAAAAAGATAAGAATTCTTGAGATATGGATTACCCACAGTTTTTTCTTTCCAGTAAAACGTTGACTTTTACGTGACGAGCGGTACGTACCGACAAAAAAAATATCTGTTTCATCACAAGTGATAGAAGTGGTTTCGCGTCAAAAAATCAGGTTGATAAGTAGGAAGATGACCTCATCTTTATTATTTACTTTTATGACATCATAGTCAATATTATATATATATATATATATTCCTATCGCAATGAAATCACTAAAAAACAAATTAATATCTGAGTTTCGTATGGCGCCAAGCTTTTTATTAAAGGATTGCAGTTCCGGTCTGTCTAAACCTCTGCTCTATTACTTTAACCTGATTTTAAGAACGCATGAAATTGATGAGAGCCTGTCCCATATTCAAGAGTGAAGATGCGTCCGACATTGCCAATTACAGACCGGTTTCACTGCTGTCTAACATAGCAAAAGTGATCGAAGCAGCATTGCATAAACGCATTTTCTTCGACGGTACAACATAGCTTTATCTTGAAGCGTTCTACTATAACAAATCTCCGCATCTTTTCCTAACATGTTACGGAAGAATTGGAGAGACAGAACCAGGTGGACGTCTTTCACATTGATATGGCTAAAGTCTTTGATCGTATTGACCACGGAAACCTCTTTTCGAAACTTCAGTGTGTGGGGTTCAGTTGGTGGGTTTACTGATCGTAAATTGTTTGGTTTTTACAATAATTCTTTTTCTAGTCATCGTTCCATTACATTTGGAATACCACCACTTAAGACCATTTTCTTTACTTTTTATTAACGACTTGCTAGAGTTTATTAATTGCCAATAAACTCTAATAAGCTGTCTAGAATATTTCGGAGCTTTTCTTTACTTTTCATTAACGATGTGCCAGAATCTATCAATTGCCAATAAACTCTAATAAGCCGTCAAATATCTTTCGGGAGCATCTTGACATAATAGGCATTCGCAGCGGTTATCACCTCCTCGTTTATACCGAATCTTTATCCACCAAGTCATTTTTTCACGTTTGGAAACAAGAAAAGATCACACGGAACCAGATCTAGTGAATATGGTGGACAAGACAACAGTTCGTATCTTAATTCGACTAATTAAGCAGATGCCAAAACAAATGATTAAGAGGACGCGATTCTGATGGAACAATCTCAATAAATGCGCAGTTTTTGTTCAGTTCGGTATCAAATGTGTCTGTACATCAATATGATATTGGCCAGTTACCCTACTTTTCTTCTGTAAATAGTCAATGAAGATTACACCCTTGGAATCTCAAAAAAAAAACGAGGTCACAATCTTATTTGACTAGAAAATGGTTGCGCTTTCTCCGCAGCAATTTTCTCAGAAGAAATCCATTGTTTTGACTGGGCTTTTGACTCTGAGGTATAATGATATATCCAGGTTTCATTTACGGTGACGAAAAAATTTCCTTGGAACTCGTGTTATAATTTCATATATTGCAACACGAGTCCGCATTTCGACTCAGATGAAGCTGTGAATTAGAACCACGGCTTTCCAAATTTTTTAAGCCGCGTCTAAAATCTTTCCGAAGCTGCTCGACAAAATTGGTATTCGTATTGGTTATCATCTCTTCATTTATCCTAAATTCTTTTCCACCAAGCCATTTGTTCGAGTTTGGAAACAAGAAAAGGTCACACCAGAACCAGATTTAGTGAATACGGTGGATAAATCAGCAATTCGTATCCTACTTCGACTAATTTAGCAGTTGCCAAAACAAATGTTTGAAGAAATTTTTTTTACTGAATTAATGCGTAGTTTTTGTTCAGTTCAGCATCGAAACGTATCCACAAATCAGCATAATATTGGCTAGTTATTGTATTTTCCTTCTGTAAAGTCAATAAAGATTACATCCTTGGAGTCCCCAAAAAAAAAACGTGGCCACAATCTTATTGGCATAAAAAATGGTTACTGTCTTCTTCGTAGCAATTTCCTCAGAAGAAATCCATTGTTTCAACTGTGTTTTTGTCTCTGGGATATAGTGATGTATCCGGGTTTCATTTACGGTGACATATCGACGAAAAAACTCCCTTGAAACTTGTGTTACAATTTCATATATTGAAACAGTTCGCAATTTGACCCAGATGACGCTATGAATTAGTAGAACCTCGTAAGATTTTGACCGATAAAGATACATATGTCGTATAAATGAGAAGAAATGAACTTTAATGAAAGATGATTAAGCATTATTTACTGAAGAAAATTTTCAATATATTTATAATTGATTGATATGAAAAACGTGAAAAAAAATACCTCGTGAATTTCCGGAAATTCAATATTATATCTCGAAATTACTCGAAATATTTGTTGACAGTCATCATAACTAATGTTTCTGTAGTATTGCCAATATATGGCCAATAGTTTCTTTTGGTACATTTTATCTTTTGTTTTTCTGTACGGAAAGAAATAAAAGAAATTATAAATCATTTAAAATTCCATTTCTTTTATATAAAACAAAACAGTAAATTGTTTATAATTCATTTACTTGAAAATTATAACCTCTAAAATTTGTGTTGTTTTCAATACATCAATTATAAAGCGTAGTTTTTGTATACATAATCATAGCAAATACAATCTGTTTCCTGCAAGAGAAACAAACTAAAAGGAAGACAAAATTGTTCATATTAAATATTTGAAGTATGTACATGCTATGCATTATTATGAATGCACTTTTAATCTAATGACATAGAACCCTACTTTGATTACCCATTATTTATACATACATGTTTAATGTCAATCTTTATTACACTGAATACGTGGGGTTTACATGAGGAAGTAAAGTGTGTTGGTAATTTAAAAACGTGTACTTAAACACGTTTCATATAGGGATAATTTAAAATACCAGGTTGTTCGATAAGTTTTGTTGTGTGATAAGAGATGGCGCGGTTCGTCGTTTTGTTTTTCTAAAAATTGTATTAGTTTTTTATGAATACGTGTGACGTTTTCTCATTTTATATTTTCCCATTCGTATATTGACAGGTGTTCAAAGTTGACGTGTCACAGTATTTTGTATAAAGGAAAGAATCCAAAATCGTGCAGTAATAAAATTCTTATTTTTGCAAATTCATGAACGATTGTTAAAAGTGCATAAGGAGTTTTTACCTTCAATTAGAACAGTATAAAAACGTGGTTGTAGAAGCCTTGAAGACGTTCCACGTGAAGGACGTCTAAAAAGTGCATCAACACTAGAAAGCCTAGCAAAAATATAGGATATGGTTTTGGAAGGTCATCGATTAACCAAGAGTGATTTAATACAAGCCCTATGTATCTCATTAAGCAGTGTGAGTAATATTTTGTCTGAAGTTTTGGGTGTCAGAAAGCTGTGGGCAAAATGCTGCATTCGTTAACAATGGAATAAAAACACATGCGAATGCGACTTTCTCAACAACATTTGAAGCGTTTTAGAAAGAATAAAAACGATTTTGTGCGTCATTTCAGCACTATGAATGAGATTTGGGTCTACCACCATGAACCTCAATCAAAACAAGAAGTTAAAGAGTGGTGCGAACCCGGTACTTAGATTCTGAAGCGAGTTAGGGTCCAGAAATCGGCCAAGAAGGTATTAGCATCAGTTTTTTTGAGATGCTAAAGAAATATTGTACGTGGATTCCCTCCGAACTGGTAAAACAATAAACTTAGATTATTGTTGTAACCTTTTGGACTAGCTGGATATAAAAATTCGTGAGAAAAAAAATCATTTTTTATCAAGAAAACGCGTCCTCTCTCACAAAGCCCAAAAAACCATAGAAAAAATTACCAAATTAAAGTACGGATTGTTGCAACATCCACCCTATTCGCCAGATTTAGCTCCCTCTGAATTCTAGAAAAGGATTTTCATCGAGAAAAGACACACTTGTACACGGCTGAACCCATAACCTGTTGAGAATATTTTATTTGATAAACTATTTCCTTTATTTACACGAAAAATAGAAAATAGAAATAAGCTGTGTACATGTAAAAAAAACGTAACTGTCACTCTTAACTGTCTGTCACTTCTCACCTACGCTATCTAGTTAAATAAAATTAACATATTACTTTAATAAAACAAACATTAAATGCTATATTGAAACGACAGCGATTTATTCAATGAACAGCGTATTGGCTGAAATTATTACCGTCTTCGATAAACTACTTTCTAAACGTTAAAAAAATTGATAGTAAAACGGTTTCGAGGCTAGTGCCTGGATACGCTACAAAAATTTGAGCTTTCAACGAATTTCTGTATTATTAAAATTAACTGTTTTTAAAATATTTAACATTTTTCAAAAAAAAAACGGTAACCAGCTTAGGACCTTGTGTATTTTACAGTAAGAAAGGCGGAGCGACAGTATTAACAGATTAGATTACCAAATTGTCAAGCTTTCCATCTATACTTTCAAAGTGGTTTGACTACATACAGGGTGGTGAAAATGTAAAGCCAAGTTTAAGTAATAGCAGCCGTGGAAGCATATTTCGACAGTCTTCAGGATTCTCACTTCACTGACAGAATCCATTGGATTGGAACCCATGGATCAAATATATTGAAGTTCAGAGAAGTCATATTGAATAATAAAATGCATTTCAAACCATAAAATCATGTTTTTCTTGTCCAACGACAAAACTTATTAAAGAAGCTGGTAGATTAAACGAGTTACATTTTCTTTTGTTTCAAATAACTGCAAGAATTTTTCCTTGCAGTTCACATTTTGGCTTAACTTAAAACATATCAACAATTAAATATTTCATTTTTAAAACGTTCGTTTATATTTATACATACATCGTTAAGTTATAACCATAACACGAAAAACTTTATGAAAGAGGGACGGTTGCGAACACAGAGTTCTGTCAACTTTCATCGAAGTAGGGCATCGACGTTTCATCAAGATCCTTTGAAAGTACCCAACACATAATTTATCAAATTTAGCCCTAAAGATAACCATTTTTTTTCAAAAAATATGGCAAAATATTTATTGCATTTGCCCCCTTCCCCCTCCTTTATAATTTTTTTACTTATTTCAACTCCGAAGCTGTTCGAAAGATAAATCAATACTCTCGCTTACGACTGAACTGAATTACAACCTCTTGACGATTGCAGTTAGTAAACCAATGTGTATTCTTGTACTTTTATTTTAATACCCACGTTTAGATCAATAAAGGTTATAATAACTATCATTCCTACTCAATTCAATAGGAAACTTCCGTATTTTAGCTGTATTTGAATACATGTTTAAATGTGTAAATTATATTCAAAAGAAGAATTGTGTCCAATATTTTAACATGGAATATTTAGCCTTGAATTCTTTGTACACATATGAAATGAAAATTAAATTAAAAAAGGTTCTGCTCCAACAATATTTACAACCACTAAGAAATATTTACCAATAATCAAAAGGTACATTTTATTAAAGCCTGTGGTTGATTAAATTAATCAATTAAAGTTAATATAACCCCTTTCCAAAATGATTTTCGTATTCTATATACGTATTTTGACCAACGAAAGCCAAACACACAAGTGTGTGTCTGGTTTTCGACGATGTAAGTCTAGTACGGATTTTGTCTCTGTGCGGGTTTCGCCGTGGTTCCAGGTGTGCACTGTGATTAATTGTCTGCTGATGATGACAACTTAGTTATTATAAGGTTATATTAACCTTAATTGATTAATACCATCTCTTGGATAAAGTACTATGAACTAATTATAATGATTTTTATTCATTGATGACGCTACAAAAAATAAATAATTAAAAATTATTACTGTGGAAAGGGTTTACATTAACCTTAATTGATTAATAATTAATTAATAATTAATTTTTTTTATATTTCAATTTCATTTATGAATATACACTACCGGTCATATTTATTTGCCCACCCCAATTTTATGTGTTTCCTGAAATACGGATTATCTTTCGAAAAATCTGTATTATAATTATTCAACAATATTATTAGTGGAAGTAATTTCATATGAATTTCTACGAAAATCTTAAATTGTTTATGATATATCGTAAAGGTGTCATAAATTGGAAAAATACCATAAATATTATATAGGCTAATCCCTACAGTATTAACAGTTTTATCTGCATTTCCGAAAGGTATTACCAATATTGTGTTATTGTACTAACTAATTACAATATTAGGATGTGTTATACAGAAAGGAAAATAAATTTTATGTCAGTCATCGTTCATCTTTTGTTGCGAAAACAGTGAAATAGAGAGTTATTGTGAATATTTTAATGCAATGCCGAAGACGAAGGAATTATCTGTTGAAGTGCGTGCTATGATAATTGCTTATCATCGTACGGGTAAAAGTAATCGCGAAATTACAAAAGAATTACGATTAAATCGCAGAACCGTTGATTATAACGTTAAAAATTTTGAAGAAAGTGGTACATTTTCCAACAAAAGAAGATCTGGACGACGCAAAGCGACGACATCTGCAGATGACCGGCATCTAATATGGGTAAGTAGACGCGATAGACGAAAAATAGCACCAGAAATTGCTGCTGAAATGAATAGAGCGCGTGCTAAATCAATTAGTGTGTCCACGGTACAGAGAAGGTTAAGGCAAGCGGGTTTATACGGAAGAATTGCTCTGCGAAAACCACTACTACGAAAGCAAAACAAGATAAAATGACTAAATTGGGCTGAAGAACATAAGAATTGGACGATTGATCAGTGGAATAATGTGTTGTGGACAGACGAATCGAAGTTTGAACTTTTCGGTAGTAAAAGGCGAATATTCGTAAGAAGATCCGCAGGAGAAAGAGTACTGCCAGAATGTATTGCGCCTACCGTAAAATATGGAGGAGGTTCAGTAATGATTTGGGGGTGTTTTGGTGGAAGATCTGTAGGCGATCTCGTCAAAATTGAGGGAATCCTAAGAAAAGAAGGCTACAAGGAAATTTTAGAAAATTTAGATTGTGTGGCGATTACTTGCGTCAACTAGAAGAGCAAAGGCAAATCTCTATAATGGTATGGCCAGCTCAAAGTCCTGATCTGAACCCAATAAAGCTTCTTTGAGAAGAATTGGACCGGAAGGATCGAGAACGTGCTCTGTCATCCACCACTGTACTGTGGGAACAACTTCAAGAAGCTTGGGCACAAATTACAAAAGATACACTGCAAAAATTAATTGAAAGGATGCCGCGGTTATGTGCTGCAATTATCAAAAATAAAGGTGGGCACATTGATGAGAGCAAAATTTAATAATAATTAATGATAAAGTTTTTATATAAGAAAAATGTAACTATTTTATGTTTATTTTACACTATTGTGTTGGTACAATAAATAAATTTTCAGTACACATTTGATAGTTTAATAATTTTGGCTAAAACTAAGGGTCGGCAAATAAATATGACCGGTAGTGTATATTTATAAACAATTTTTATAGAGGAATTAAATTTTTAAATAATTCTTCCCGGAATAGATACCCCAATATTGTTATCTTTACAACAAAAAATGAAAAAAAAACATGAATATACAACAATTTTAAGATACATACAATAATATCACTAGCATTTTTCAAGATTAAAACACGAAATAATAAAATCTGATAATATATTTGTAATAGGTGGAATGTTTATATACACGAGGAACTAGATTTTTTTCAACTTAAATTTGTGTTGACATAATTAGCGTTTTGTTGTTTATATAATCTGCACATGTGTCAATTATATTCAAATAAAGCGAGTTACAAAATGATAAAAATTGTAATTTGTTCCCAAGTTATTGTATCAACGTCGTGTTTCATTTTTTAATACCTTGATCGGTGGAAATTTCCACAAAGTGCACCGACCCAGCTATAAGCTTACAGACAGGTTCTAATAAATGTGTACATATAAAAGAAAAATGCATTTGGGGATGTCATCTAGATATAAAAAATCTGCGTTTCAATGGAAGCATTCTCAATTTGTGATTATTTTTGAAAATAATGTAAATAAAAGTGTAGAGAGAGATTTTGTAAATACTTGCAAATATAAACAAAGTTTTTAAATCAAATTGATGGAATAACATTAAAATAGAAAATATTTTTAGGCTATATAATGTCAAGCTATTCACTAAAATATAAATCGAAAAAAAAGGCAAAAAACCTCTTACCAATGACGACAATGATGTAATGGGTTTTTTACCTTTCTTTGAATAACGTAATTAACCACAATCTTCAATGAGATTTACCACCAAAATACTTATGCAATTGAATAAAAATAGTAATATTAAGTGTGATACGTATTTATACGTATATTTTTTCAAATAGAATGTTTCCTTCATTTTTTAATATATTATGTTTCAGTTAGTTGAAAAAAAATCCATAAATTTCGAAAGAAAAACTTTGAAACTCATACTAAATCCGCATTGTATATAAAAACATAACGCGTGTAGTAATTCTTCATTTCGCATGCTAAGTAAAAACTTCCCGAATGATGTCACCAATTCGTTCATACCTTTCTCAGAATTTTTATAACCTATTTTATAAGCAAATACACGCTGTTATGTTGTGCACGTTCGCAAACATGTAATAATATCAAAACATTTCTGATTTAGATAGCGGATAGTCGTGAAGTATTAAAAAATTACTTTTTTTCTGTGGTAATGTAATACCATCTAGCAACTACAAAACATTTTAATCACGTTTTTGTGCGGCGTGCAATTTGGTGCTAACGAAAAGTAAAAAAGACAACATAACCGATATCCCATGAAAACGCGGTAATATCGATTTGTGTGCCAGGAGAGACACTTCTTTGTATTTGTATGCAGGTACCATATAACTCTATTTTGAGTTATCCTATCACATAACGCGCTATAATTAATTTAAAACGAGATACTCCACAACAAACGTAAAAATTTTAAATTGGCAAAGTGAATTACGTTCGGATTTAATGCGATTTTAGTATGGTTCAATTTTCTATTGTATCTACTCACATTAGCGATCGTGATATTGTGGTAAACATCTTTCGCGACAGCAGCGGCTGTATCTGAACCAGCCAGCACGTATATAACACACCAAACACTTACACGCGACTGCGCGAATTTTGATCTGTCTCGTTCAATGTAATACGTTCGTCTTTTTCACACAGATATATATGTTCTTTGAATAATCGCGCATGACTCGTGTTATACATGACATTATTTGAATATAATACGTCAGTGTGACAAAATGATGTATTTCCCTATAAAATACGTCAATTATGGGAAAATACATCATTTATGTGTCATTATCTCCCAGCATTTTTAGAACTTAATGAAGAAGGTTTTCTGCCCGTATCAATTTGTGCGTGAAAGTATAGATGTCGCTATGAGCGGCAATGATTTGTTTGAATAAATATTTAAACTACGTTCTTAAAAATCATTTTTGTATAGCATACTTATGAGTTTTTAAAATTAACGCAAATTATATTTTCGAGAAGTTGGTAACGGAGGAAATGATGTGATTGCGATGAAGACGAGAAGAGGTTTACGATTATGTATTTAGTAGTGTTTCCTTCCAGCATTGTTAGAATTTAAAGAAGAAAGTTTTCTGTCCGTATCAATTTGTGCGTGGAAGTATAGATGTCGCCATGAGTGGCAATTTTTTTTTTTTTTCAAATAAATATTTAAACCAAGTTTTTTTGCTCAATTTAACAATTTAAAAAACATCTTTGTGTAGCGTGCTTAAGAGTTTTCAAAAAAAACGCCATTTATCTTGCTGAGAATAGGGTATTTGTATTAGAAAGCGTTGGTAAAGAAGGAAATGATGTGATTACGATGAAGACGAGAACAGACTTACGATTATGAATTTACGTATTTAGTGTATTTATAAATTATTATATTTTAACCAATACATTTGTTTTTTATAAGCTTATGTTTTTGTAAAATTAAAAAAATTGTTTTGAAAACATTTTATCTAAAATATTAACTTACATATTTAATATCATTTAACACTAAATTTTATGAATATTTAAAATTTAATTTATTCTTCTTTTTGAACAAATGAAAAAAGAATCGACTTTTGGCAATTAGATTTTAAAATCTAAAGTCTTTATGGATTATAAACATAACTGTTTTAGTGAAACACAATTTAATTTTTCAAAAGTGGTTGCTTGAAATTTTATTAACAAATACAGTGTGATCGAATATTACAAAATCGTTGCTACACCTGAAAAATTTGTAGTAAAATATATCGACTTAATACCTACTTGTTCCTTGATGATACAATGGCATAGCTTATGAGTGTCCTAGATTAGTGTATTCTAGAAAAATTAATTAGAATTTATACTATAAAGAAATGTATTTTGATTCTGTAGTATTCGCACTTCCTTATCTGCTTGAGTAATAGTATTAAGTCTACTTGAAGATTTTCTTTTTTGAACACTTCAGTGATTACACCTTTCAATAAATTGTTGATATTATAACACTTTTCACACGAAATGTACGTTCGATTTTTTTAAATTAAAGCTTACGTTGTTGTTGTTATTTAAATGTATTAAACGGCATAACATTGGATATTGTTTGTAGCTAAACTGTGTTGAATATATCCATGAAACGTTTTCACCCTGAATGCCAGGCACTACGAAAATATTCTATAACGATGAGTGTCTTGTTCCATGGCAAATGCTATTCTCGCTGGCTCTGGTAGTAAGCAGTTATTTACAATAAGTGAATAGCAATAATTAATACGAAATTAAAAAACTAGATTTATAGCTTGATCAATAAGGTTGATATATAACCCCTTTCCACATTAACTTTTGTAAATTCTGTATACGCAGCAACCAAGTTGTCATCATCAGCAGATAATTTCAAAGTGTCGCACCTGGTAAAACACGGCGAAAAACAACTGTACGAAAATCAAACTCCGTACGCGATCCACACCGCTCAAAACCAAGATGTACACTGTGTTTGTTTCACAAGATTTTTAAAAATTATTTTACTTAAACCAGGATGAACGACATTGAAAAAAGTGGGAACACGGAGACGACCGATAAGTACCTGCATGTGATTTATTATAGTGTTCCTCCTTCTCTGACATTAAGCAGACAGAAAAGGGTCGATTGTAAAGGTCCGGTGTCATTGTTATTCACCACATGGCTTAAATTCTTTAAGATGTGCATGCTTTCATACGTGTCTAATTTTCGATAATTATACACGTTCTTTATCAAATGTAAACAATCCATATTAACACTGTGGTCATTTTCTAATACATGTCTCGCTATACCCGATTTTTCTGGTCGGTTGAATTTTATGTGCGAAAGGTGTTCTTTATACTGGGTTTCGATCGATCTTTTAGTTTGGTCGATGTATTGTTTACTGCACTCTAAACATTCAATTCGGTAGATTCCCGATTTTTTATTTTCTTCGATTTTGTCTTTTGCATTTCCTAAAAGCGTTTTAAGAGAATTATTGGGGCGGAAACAGACTTGAAGCCCGCGTTCTTTAAAAATACTATTTAGATTTTTTGTCATACGATGATAAGGTAAACAAACAAACTGCTTTTCCCGCTTGCTCTGTGGTGATAGACATGTGGTGTCACAGATTGTTTTTCTTATGTTGGCCTTTCTAATTAATCCATTGATTATTTCCGAATCAAAACCGTTGTATATCGCGATATTCTTGATGACGTTCAATTCTCTTTCATATCTTACATTTGTTAGTGGGAAATTGATCAAACGATTAATAAGAAAATTGAATGAAGCCATCTTTTGTTGCATGCTATGATTTGAGTCCGCCGTGATGAATCTATTGACATTGGTTTCTTTTCAGAAAATATCAATTTCTATTTTGAGATCATTCCTAATAACTAAGGTGTCCAAAAAAGGCAACCTGTCATTGTTTTCTTTTTCTACTGTATTCTATTGTTTCAATGTAGTGCATGTTAGTTTAAGTAAAAATAATTTTTAAAAATCTTGTGAAACAAACACAGTGTACATCTTGGTTATCAGCGGTGTGGATCGCGTACGGAGTTTGATTTTCGTACAGTTGTTTTTCGCCGTGTTTTACCAGATGCGACACTTTGAAATTATCTGCTGATGATGACAACTTGGTTGTCGAAATGCGTATACAGAATTTACAAAAGTTAATGTGGAAAGGGATTATATATCAACCTTATTGATCAAGTCAATCAACCACAGGCTCCATCAAATTCAACTAGATTTATAGCGCCAATGAACTTTTACAAACGTTCGCATATCAATATCAATCATAAAATGATAAAAAAGTTTGATAATTATACTTAAATGAAAGTTTTCTGCTTTTGAAATATTAAATTAATCATTCATCTTTGATATCACAGTATCATTGTGTATTGCCTATCACCACGAAAATCCCCAAATTTGAAATTCTTATTTATTCATGTGAAAAAGGTCACAAAAGAGGTAGATTAGAAAAAAATACATAAAAAACTTATGTCATCTTATAATAATGTTATAAGTTTCCTTATTTATAAAAAGAGCACCAAATGAGCGAAATATTAACAAATTGCTCGAAATATATTCGTAGATTTCAAAGAAAAATGTAATTTTGAACAAATACTTTTACTCGTAAACTAAAACAAGGTTTTTTTGGAGATATATTTTAAACGAGCTGATTATTAATAACTATATTGACGTATTTTTATGTTAATAATATATTATTACATTTTACGATAGTATAATGGAGTTTTTAGAGTTTTACATTAGACTAGTTTAACAGTGATTTTTCAATAACTGGTAATGAGATAACATTGATTCAATAATAACAGTGATTGTAGTCACAGTTTTCCCTGTATCACAATAAATCCTAAGTGTTTAAATGGAAGTTTTACCGCTGTTAAAATACATGGCGTACAATAAAACGTTAGAATTATTTAGATTCACATATTTAATTTTATAAATAATACATAACACATTAAGTAGTGATTTGAAACACTACTTAATGAGCGGTCATATTGTTCCTGAAATAGGTTTGTTATTTTTCATGTTCTTATTTTAACTGCAAAAAGCTATTTTAAATCCATGTAGGAATCTCTAAATTACTAATTAAACACAATAATATAATTATACCTGACGCATACTACGCTTTAATTAGAAGAAATAATGAAAGTTCAAGGGTATTATATATTAAGTGTTTCATAAAAGCGGAATTCATTTAAATTTAAAATTAGTAAGGAATTTAAAAACCTACATACCTTTCTATATCCTTTCACGTATATTTTACCGTTAAATAACAAGAAAATTAAGTCAACAATTGTCTTTTGTATTTGTAACGAATAAACCAAAAAACATTTAAAAATAAATATACAATTTGTCAAAAACAAAATTAAAAACAATATACAATTATATCTAATGACACACTACCTATCCTATATTATATTTTGTATGTATATGTATTTATATATAATCCTTTAAATCTTAAGCTTTTTTAGAAACATCTTAAATATTAATCTCAGTGTATCAGATATTACATTATTTATAAAATACAAGTACATTATTGTTTCGTATTATCAGCTAAGGAAATTGATACAACGGCAAAAAAATTACAGGAATTTGATTAATATATGTACAAAATCTTGCGTGGAACCGTAACTTAACAACAAGATGTTCTAGCTGGTTCAGCCTCAACTAAATTGAAGTCTAAACCATTTGGTCTTGCAAATCCAGTCTTTATTCCTTCCCAACCATCTTCAACCTTATATTCGGCTGATAATATTCTATTGTAAACTTCTTGTGTGACAGACCGAAATGCTTCTTCCACATTTGAGCCGGTCTTTGCTGATGTTTCCACATGAAACATTCCATTTTGATCAGCGAATGTTTTCGCTTCTTCTTTAGAAACTTCTCTTTGACCACCATTACTGACTAGATCCAATTTACAACCGATTAAGGCAAAAACAGGCCTGTGTGGTTCTATGTGTCTTTTAGCTTCTGACATCCACACAGGTATATGTTCGAAGCTCATTCTATTGCAAATATCATATACTAATAAAGCACCTACTGAATTTCTGTAATAAGATTTCGTTATTGAACGAAATCGCTCTTGGCCAGCTGTGTCCCATAATTGCAATTTAATTCTGGTTCCATCTTTAACTTCTATTAATCTCGCGAAAAAATCTACGCCGACTGTTGGATCAGAAAGCTGAAATAAACAACATGAAAATTAATCTGTTTACATAACAATAGGCATAAAGTCCGATTACTTCCGCAAATTTTCCGTCTGTAAAATATTTTAACAAAGAACTTTTTCCCACAGTACTGTCGCCAATTAAAATTAAACGAAACTGGTAATCGAATATGGGCTCTACCATTTTGTTAACACTTCACATATCAACACGGGTTTGTTATTCATTCACGAGACCATGAAATTATTTTAATGTTTGTTATTGACAATTAACATTACTTGACATTTCGTGGTTGAGTCATTGTTTGTTGCACGCGCTTTGTTGATAAGATATATGTAAATTGTAAATCCCTATTTTAAACTCGCAGAAACACAGAGTTTAATAGGTTTGAATAAAAGAGGTCACCACTTACACAGATTTCTTTTTATCATTTTTTTTATTTTTAAGAAATTCCTAAAATCTAATTTAATTCTTAAATGACTTAAATGCATTACGAGAAAAAAGATTAAACAATTAGGAGTTATTGTATAGATATACTTTCCTGTTATTGGTATTAATGCATATTCCATCCAAATTTTTAATTTAGTGATTGTTCCTTGTATTGTCGTATTATAATCAAATTTTGTATTGGGACTTTAAATAATATGAGCCCAATTTGAATTAAATCTGAACTGGGTTTTATTAACTTAAAGAGTTATGGAAAATAGTGTGAAAGTTGATTGAAGATAGCCCTTTTGTAACAATGTGGTTTTTAAATTGATAGAGAGTCAAAAACTACATCTTTGTAAAAACGTTCTTTTTAATCAATTTCATAACATAGAAATAGATAGAAACGTAAAATACAGAAAGTGTATGTGATAGCAAGTGTTAAAAATTTTTGAGTAAAAATTTATTTAGATTATATTAATTATAATTTGTGTTACACGTCTTTCATTATGATATTGCTTTTGAAAAGTATTTTATCTTCTTTGTATTTCATTGATTATCAATGTATAGTGAGATTGATAAATTTATTTTAAAGGCTTGTGTGTTAAAACAACAACTGTATCATAGTTTACTCTACTTGAATAATTAAAATGATCGATAGAGGGCGCAACATTATTTAATTGTAATGCTTTAAAAAAAAATTTCTTTGTTTCTTCCAAATTGAATTGGAAAAGAATGTTTCTTGTGTATTATTATATCTTTAAATAAATATTCGAACAATTTTTGTTTTATTTTTCGGTTCCGATAATTGACTGTTGTCATAGCGACGACGCTTGCGCGGTTAATTTAAAATTAAGGGTTAAAACCCCGCCCTGTGCATATGCCACAGACAAACGTTAATAATGTAAACAAAATTGGGCGGCAAGAAATGGACAATGTCCCTGATTTCTGTGATAAAATCGGTTATTATCTGGCGGAATTAGGAAAATGGTAAACCTTCAGAGACGATAGCGATTAATCAGATTTAATATTTGACGTTGCGTGTGTTCATTACAGGAAGGTATGGCAAAATATACTCCTGGGGCAAATACTGTCGTTGTTATTGTGTGCTTCGAATATCATATTACACCACATTAACACCCCACCGTTGGGAATTCTTCCGACGGGACAGAGTTTTCCGCATTACATGTTCTTGTGTGCGATTTACACCAGTTGGTTGGCGTTCAGGCGGGGCGATCAAGGACTGATAGCGATTATAAAGGCGAGAGGTTGGCGATATTTACTGCTTTGCTTGATAGATGTGCAGGCCAATACGCTGATGAGCACAGCTCATCAGTTCACCACTCTAACATGTATACAGGTTAGAGGACTTATTGCTATTAGTCTAGTAATTTCTTTTTTTAAAATAGATTTCTTTATTCGTTTTCTGATCACGTCTTTTTTTTACTTGTATCTTATCGCTTTCAGCTTTTGGGATGTGTGGCCATACCGGTAGCATTAGCGTTGAGCTGTCTAGTGCTTGGCGTTCGTTTTCGCATGGTACACATTATAGCGGTCTCTGTTTGCCTAATGGGAGTAGGGGGACTAGTTTTGGCCAATATAGACGACAAAAAAGTTGACGGTAGATATATTATTTTTCATTTGTTTTTAAATACTAAACTGACATTCACAGAACGCAGCATCGTAGCTAGTTTTTTCTTATTACCGATTTTCATTTTGTAAATTTGGGAAAATTGCTTTAATTAACGCTACCTCTTTCATCTTTTAATAATTACATTTAAACAGGCATACTTTCAACTGAACGCTAGAGTGGAGATATAATTAAAGAGAATAGTATTGGGAATAAATGAAAATATTGACTTAAAACGGATCTTTTAGTACTCTATTTAATTGTGTATAGGTGGTACCGGGGCCAATACTAATATTAACATTCTATAGGTTATATTTACACAGTTTACCAACTTGATAACAATTAAGGTACGCCAAAGAACATCGATGTTTCCACAATATCATTGATGTTTTGGTATCGATATTTGTTCATCAATATATCGAGAAGATATATTATTGGGTTGGCAACTAAGTACTTTCGGTTTTTACTGATATAGAACGTTGCTTTATTTTTTGTATAACGTATGTTAGTGCTGTACTTTACCGTTTGTCGCGTGATACTAGTCACATTGACGTTACTTCAGAAGCAAGTAGTGCGTGATTTTTATTAAAGCTATTAGTTGTGGGTTAATTTTAAATGGAGTGCAGAAACGAACATTTTCGACATATTTTACTATTTTATTTCCGTAAAGGAAAGAAAGCTGCTGCGGCTCACAAAAAGATATGTGAAGTTTATGGTGCTAATTGCTTAACAGAGCGCACGTGTCAGAATTGATATAAAAAATTCCGTTCTGGAGATTTTTCCCTCAAAGATGAGCAACGTTCTGGTCGGCCTACTGAAGTTGATGATGACCAAATCAAAGTCATAATTGAAGAGGATTGTCATATAACTGTTCGAGAGGTTGCGGAGAGGCTACATGTATCGCACACAACAATTGAAAAACATTTAAAATGTCTTGGGCTAGTTAAGAAGCTTGATATTTGGGTACCTCACGAATTGAAAGAAATTCATTTAACACATAGAATCAACTTTTGCGTTATGCACCTTAGACGAAATGAAACCGACCCTTTCTTAAAAAGAATCATCACTGCTGGTGAAAAATGGGTCCTGTACAGTAACATAGTTCGAAAACGATCATGGAGCAAACACGATAAACCAGCTCAAACCACATCGAAAGCTGAATTGCATCCAAAAAAGATCATGCTGTCAGTTTGGTGGGATTACAAAGGTGTTGTGTTTTTTGAGCTGCTTCCAAGGAACCAAACGATCAATTCTGATGTTTACTGTCAATAATTAATAAAACTGGATGAAGCAATCAAAGAAAAACGGCCAGAATTGTCAAATCGGAAAGGTGTAGTTTTCCACCAAGATAATGCAAGGCCTCATACATCTTTGGCAACTCGTGGGAAACTATTGGAGCTTGGCTGGGAAGTGATGTCACATCCTCCATACAGCCCTGATCTAGCACCATCTGATTACCATTTATTTCGAAGTTTGCAGAATTCTTTGAATGGTAAAACTTTCACAAATGACGATGACCTTCACTCGCACCTGGTTCAGTTTTTTGCTGATATGGACCAGAAATTTTGTGAGCGCGGAATCATGCAGCTGAAAGAAAGATGGCAAAAGGTCATTGAGCAAAATGGAAAATATATAATTGATTAAAAACTATTCTCTGTTTAGAAAAAAAGTGTTTTATTTTATACTACAACACCGAAAGTACTTAGTTGCCAACCCAATAGTATTCCCCAACCTTTTCTGTAATTTGTACTGCTATCGCGTCCCAAGTATACATTTCATGACCTACCAAAATGGAACTAACTGAGAACATTGGATTTCCATCTCTGTTTAAAATGTTAAAGCACTTATTGTCTGACATTGCAGATTAGACTGAGTACTGTCTGTAATACTTGCAATCTGACCTGTGCGTTAAATCGACTTCTTTAGGAAGCTGTCACATACAAACACGTTGACCGAAAACATGACTACAACGGTTGTTTCGTTTTTTATTAAGACTCTTCAGGCAATATCTGCTGAACAAGAACTGAGGTTGCCTGAAGAGTCTTAATGTTAAAATACATTTCATGATCTACCAAAATAAAACTAACTGAAAACATTGGATTTCCATCTCTGTTTAAAATGTTAAAGCACTTATTGTCTGACATTGCAGTTAGGACAGAGAACTGTCTGTAATATCTGCAACCTGACTTGTGCGTTAAATTGGCTTATTCAGGAAGCAGTCAAACACAAACAAGTAGACCGAAAACATGACTACAACAGGTATTAAGATTCTTCAAGCGATATCTGCTGAACGAGAGCTGAGGTTGCCTGAAGAGTCTTAACGAAGACGAAACGATCGTCGTAGTCATGCTCCTGGTCAGCAGATACTTACTAATTACGTGTTTTACGCCCGATCAATAAAACTGTCGATGATTTCGAAAGAAAAATTAATGATTTGCATCTACAAAATGTATAACTATTTTAAAAACTTTCTTCGAATCAGTTATATACTAATTAATATTATACTAATGTTTTGTATAATGAGTAATTCGATTTTCCAAATATCAGATTAGTTATTTTCGATATCTTGTCATGCTTGTAAAACGTATACTTGATGCTATGCATAATATTGTTATCATTTTAAAAATTTGTTATAAGTAAAGATCGCTTCTATATGTTCCAGGCAAAAACCAACTCGTAGGGGATATGTTGTGTTTGGGAGGTGCTGTATTGTTCTCGATTGTAACAATACTGCAGGAATTATCAGTTAAAAATACAGACGTAGTAGAATATTTGGGGTTGTTGGGATTGTTTGGAAGTATTGTTAGTGGAATACAAATGTAAGTTGAATATAAATTGTTTTAGAAGATCAATCACCATTCTTTTTGTTTTGTGGTAATATTTTGTATTGTCAACACCTTTTTTTTATCTATTCGTGAACAGCGGAACTTGATGCAATAGATTATTAGTCTATTGTGAAGATATACTAGGGTGTTCAAACAATATCTATCTTCTATTTAATTTAGAAGAGCCGTGGATGACTTGGGAAGTGGAAGAATACAATAAAGACTTGTTAAAATATGTTTGGAGTGAGCCAAAGTGTAATTTCTAGATTTTGGAATCGTTTTTTGGGAACCACTTTGCATATGCTTCAAGAAAAGATTCATTAAAACAAAATTAATATTTTTGAAACAAAAAAATATAGTAAAACGTTTTTGAATCACAAAAAGCCATCAATCAAATTCAGGATGATGTAATAAATATCAGAAACTCCAAATCTTGATTCCTTACAGGTTATTATTGGAGAAACAGACTCTTTTGAACGCCTCATGGACCGAGACCAGTGTTTTATTAACACCATTAACCGTATGTCAATTCGTATACTGCACTTTGTCATCAATTTACTTGTTGACAATGGGAACGACTGCCTTACATCTATCGTTATTATCCGGGAATTTTTATACACTGATCATGGGAATGTTACTTTTTAAAAGCAAGGTAGGTGAACATCAAACGAGCTCCCTTACAATGATTGCATACAATTTCGTTTTCACTAATATTTTGTCACTGGGAGATTTGTATTATTAAAATTGTTTTAATAAAATGAAAAACTCTTTACATTACAGTCTTTGATATTTAATTAAACATCAAAAATGCATTAAAACGTTACAGGACCGATCTCCACCAATAAAAAATAGGGCTGTACTTGACTGACGAAAGTATTTTGGCCCCCTTTGCCCCCCAATAATATTACGTTATAACGTTAGTTATATTTCATATTTTCGATGGCTCATATATTTCACTTGCTTCCATAAGAATTCTGTTTTAATTGTTTCCATCGATTCTCTGTTGATGTAAAGGGTTTTCCAATAGGGCCTTGACAACTTTTAGTTCAATTTGTGAACGCATCCTTTCACTAATCATCGAACTGTCACTGTCAATTTATTCAGTAAACTTACCATTTTCATCATGGTAAAGTACACGAATGAACAACGTCTGCAAATTATAAAAATTTACTACAGAAATTCGCAGTCGGTGACCGCTACTTTAAAAGCGTTAACTCCGATTTTCGGCCGTAATTCTCGCCCTAGTAGACAGGCAGTAACAAGTTTAGTGCAAAAATTTGAGTCTACATATTCGTTGTGTGATGTTGTCATGTCAGTGAGACAACGGGTTGGTCGAAGTGTCGAAAATATCGCTGCCGTTGAAACGTCCGTAGCAAATGATCCAAATCAGTCAATTCCATGGCGTTCTCAAGAGTTGGGCATCGCCGAGACCACTTTATGGCGAATTTTGCGTAAGGACCTTGGTTTACACCCATACAAGATCAAGCTGACTCAAGAATTGAAGCCGATGGACCATTTGCAGCGACGTACGTCCTTCGATTGGGCTTTGGAAAAGATGCGCCAAGATGATCAATTTTATCGCAAAATCATTTTCAGTGACAAAGCTCATTTTTGGCTCAATGGGTTCGTCAATAAGCAAAATATGCGTTATTGGTCGGGTGAAAATCCATATGTGCTTCATGAAACACCACTTCATCCAGAAAAAATAACTGTTTGGTGTGGTTTGTATGCCGGCGGCGTCATAGGGCCATATTTTTTCGTCGATGATAATGATCGTCACGTTACTGTGAATGGTAATCGTTATCGCGCCATGATTACCGATTATTTTTGGCCCGAATTGGAAGATATGGACTTGGACAATATGTGGTTTCAGCAGGACGGTGCCACAAGCCACACAGCACACGTTACAATCGATTTATTGAAGAGTAAGTTTGATGAGCGTGTTATCTCAAGAAATGGACCAGTCGATTGGCCGCCTCGTTCGTGCGATTTAACGCCTCTAGACTTTTTTCTTTGGGACTACGTCAAGTCATTGGTCTATGCCAACAAGCCGACAACGTTGGAAGAGCTCAGAGCCAACATTGAACGCGAAATACCAGCTGTTTCGGCCGAATTGTGTGTCCGAGTCATCAAAAATTGGGTCCAACGAATCGACCGCTGCAAACGTGCCCACGAATGCCATATGAACGAAGTCGAGTTCCATTCATAAATGTTTTGATTGTACTTCAACCTGATAATAAAGTTTTTGAAATATCTCAAATGGTCTGCATTTTATTTTGAAAAAAAGTTGTCAAGTCCTTATTGGAAAACCCTTTATATATATTTTCTGCAAACTGTTCTTGTGGTTTTAGTTGATATTTCTTTTTAATATTTCTCGGCTTTTAATTTATAATAACCTTTTCTTTGGTTACTTTCTTTTTCTTTTTCGTGCTTTAAATTTTTTCCAAATATTTTGTATAGACTTTTTAACGGTTTTACAAGGAAAACAATGTGTAGTGAGGGGGAGGGGATTACTTGTCTATAAAATACTGATTCCCGAACTTTTTTTGCCTGTTCAAGAACCAATTAAATCTCTTAAATATGTACTATTTTGGCGCAATATTTGAATCACTCCTTATTCTGAAACAAAGAGTAGTTATAGAAAAGACAATGATGTGGTACTTGTAAATCAAGCTTCAAGTTGATTCACTATTTAAAAGCACCTTCAATAGTTTCATATACTTGTATAACAATACTGAAATCAATAATAATGCAAACTGAAACGGCCCAGAGAGCATTTTTAAAAAGTCTTCATTTAACTGTAAATACAATTCTCCTGAAGCTTTTAGAAGACAGTGTATATTCAAATTTAAGAATTACGAATACGTATTTGAGACAAGTTTTGCCAAATTTGATTACGTTTTGTTTCAGTTTCATGCCTTATATTTCCTATCATACACCTTAACGATGACCGGGGTTTACATATATGCGATCAAGCAAACACCAATTGGATCACATGTGCCGGCTCGAAGATTTCGTCAGAATAACAGGTGAGTCTCGAAAAATTGATGTAAATTAAAAGAAGCCTGATTTGTCTTGTACATAGTACTTTTGCATCATTAGAAGCGGAGAAATTGCGCATAATGTAACAGTGTGTATTTGGCATTGGTCGAAAAATGAATTTTGGCCAAAGAGCAAATATCAAGTTCTGTTTCAAACTCTGGAAATCGTTTACTGAAACGTTTACTTTGATGAAACAAGTGTATGGTGATGCGTGTTTATCACGTACGAGTGTGTATGAGTGGTATAAACGATTTAAAGACGGTCGTGCGGACATATATGACGACGAACATCCTGATGCAAAGAAATCTGTGGTTACGGAAAGTAACGTCGAACGTGAATTTATCTTGGTGTTATGAAGCGTCTTTTGGCGCGTATTCGTCCCGTGCGCCCTCAATATCGTGAAAATGGTAACTGGCATTTGTTACATGATAATGCACCATCTCATCGCTCGACGCTTATCGCTGATTTTCTAACTGCAAATGGCATTTTAACGATCAACCATTCACCATATTCACCGGATTTGGCTCCCTGTCATTTCTATTTATTCTTCAAACTACATTTGCCGTTATGACGACGTCGAATTCATTAAAAAGGCGTCGACAGTGATCTTGAAGGACTTTAAAGATGAACTTAAAGATTGATTCGACATGTTAATTGACCGTGCAACCGCAGTTATACCGAAGCCGAAGGCGACTACTTTAAATAAAATAAATCAATTTTACCAAAATTAATTGTAAGTTTATATTTTTATTTTAAAAATGTTCGGTTTTCAGGGCGACAGACTCTATGTACACATAAAACTATTATTCACAAATAAAGATATGTAACTATAAAAAGTATTGCAGGTTAAATATAAAACAAATAACTTGAAAAAGAAGGAATCCCCCTGAAACGTCATTACAAAAAACTAAGTGTGTTATTATCCTAACGGTCGAAACTTCCAATTAAAACAAATAAAGTTTATAAGCAGAACGAAACAACCAATATATTAAAAAATGAAAGAATTCGTTATCATTATTAATAGGTTCTATATTGAAATTAAAACCTTGTAGAAGAAAGTTTATAGTTTGAACAAAATGACACCATATTAAAAAATAAAAGAATACAACGGAAGTATAATTTTTGCAAAATTTCGTCTTTCTTTACATACAAATTAAAACGAGTTTAAAGCCAAACATTAATCATTTAACGTCAAATATAATTTTATCTTACATTGCAGATCCGAATGTCAAATTATGGAGCACATTATATCGGCTAGTCCAGAGAACACTAGCGAATTGGTATCGACATTCAGCACGATGAACAGTGGCGACACCTTTCCTTTGAGTCTCAGTACCAACACGACGTTTACATCTTTTTACGGAAGCCACGATGTTTTGACAGCGCACGCCACAACGACTGCATGATATAAACACATTTCGAACTGTAATGATTTTAATTTAACGAACCATTGCACAAAATCATAGATGTATTTAGGAGAAAAAGATAAGAGAAAAAAAAACCAAGGGACTAAAGATGCAACCTTCAAAGCAATAATTTGTAGCAATCAATGGAATACTTATTATATATTATAATTATGTTTTGTAGGGAAGTTTATGGAAAAAATTAGATGATACTTTGTGAATCATTGGCGTGCAAGAGTGTATTCATTAATGTTTGGTATGGAAATACATGCAAGCCAATACGTACGGTATTCTTCATTAATTTTCAGTTATTGAAATCAAGACTTCAAATGAATGAATTGGGACAGTTATGTACTGTTTACATATAATTTCCTTTGGAGAATATGGCTGATTGAATAATAAAGAAAGCAAAAATCCCGTATTACATTAATATTAATGTCTTGGATACGTATTTCGACAACTAAATTGTCATAAGCAGACACAGACAAATTATACACACAGTGCCGTACATTGGTCCGCAGTAAAACTTCACAGAATACACCACGAAACACTATACTTGAAGATCGTACTAGTAATAATTGTATTTAGGCCATTGCTTATGTATTTTAAAAATGAATGCTAACACTCGTATTTTTATACTCTACGCAAATATTGGGTTGGCAACTAAGTACTTTCGGTTTTGTAGTATAAAATTAAAACACTTTTTTTTTAAACAAAGAATAGTTTTTAATCAATTATATATTTTCCATTTTGCTCTATGACCTTTTGCCATCTTTCTTTCAGCTGCATGATTCCGCGCTCATAAAATTTCTGGTCCTTATCAGCAAAAAAGTGAACCAGGTGCGAGTGAAGGTCATCCTCATTTGTGAAAATTTTACCATTCAAAGAATTCTGCAAACTTCGAAATAAACGGTAATCAGATGGTGCTAGATCGGGGCTGTATGGGGGATGTGGCATCACTTCCCAGCCAAGCTCCAATACTTTCTCACGAGTTGCCAAAGATGTGTGAGGCCTTGCATTATCTTGGTGGAAAACTACACCTTTCCAATTTGACAATTCTGGCCGTTTTTCTTTGATTGCTTCATCCAGTTTTATTAACTGTTGACAGTAAACATCAGAATTGATCGTTTGATTCCTTGGAAGCAGCTCAAAAAGCACAACACCTTTGTAATCCCACCAAACTGACAGCATGATCTTTTTTGGATGCAATTCAGCTTTCGATGTGGTTTGAGCTGGTTTATCGTGTTTGCTCCATGATCGTTTTCGAACTATTACTGTACAGGACCCAATTTACATCACCAGTGATGATTGTTTTTAAGAAAGGGTCGGTTTCATTTCGTCTAAGGTGCATATCGCAAAAGTTGATTCTTTGTGTTAAATGAATTTCTTTCAATTCGTGAGGTACCCAAATATCAAGCTTCTTAACTAGCCCAAGACATTTTAAATGTTTTTCAATTGTTGTGTGCGATACATGTAGCTTCCCCGCAACCTCTCGAACAGTTATATGACGATCCTCTTCAATTATGACTTTGATTTGGTCATCATTAACTTCAGTAGGCCGACCAGAACGTTGCTCATCTTTGAGGGAAAAATCTCCAGAACGGAATTTTTTATACCAATTCTGACACGTGCGCTCTGTTAAGCAATTAGCACCATAAACTTCACATATCTTTTTGTAAGCCGCAGCAGCTTTCTCTCCTTTACGTAAATAAAATAGTAAAATATGTCGAAAATGTTCGTTTCTGCACTCCATTTAAAATTAACCCACAACTAATAGCTTTAATAAAAATCACGCACTACTTGCTTCTGAAGTTACGTCAATGTGACTAGTATCACGCGACAAACGGTAAAGTACAGCACTAACATACGTTATACAAAAAATAAAGCAACGCTCTCTATCAGTAAAAACCGAATGTACTTAGTTGCCAACCCAATACGTCATTAGCCTCCTTACTTTTCTGCCTTATTATAAAGTTTGTAAATAAATTAAAACGAAAATTTTACACAAATTTTCAGGATTCTAATTTGAATGTGGTTTTTTATTATATAGCGCATCACCATATACACACAGCCCTTTCACCTGCAATACAATATTTCAGGATATTTTTTAATTTTTAAAATCAGACATCATGAATTACTAGGTGCAAGACTGGGACACACATTTCACGAAACACTATACTCGAAGATCGTACAAACACTGGATGTTAGTAAAAATTATATTTAGGTCATTGCTTATGTATTTTAAAAATGAGTGCTAACACTCGTATTATGCAAATACGTCGTTAACATCGTGTCTTTTCAACATGGTGAATTATCAGGTGTAAGATTGGGACACACATTTCACGTCCCAGGGCCTATCGAGGTGACTTAATTAATATATAAATGCATTCGGTCATCAATGAACAAGTTAGTCAACACAGGTAAATTTAAGATGGACACATCATTGTCTGATTTCTTAATCTTTATGTTCATTTTAATGAGATACTCAATAACAAAGTCGTACGCATGTTTGTAACTATTATTCATTGGGTGGTAATAGTTTTTTGTGTGTTAAAAATGCCGAACGCATTCAGAGAAGGGACCGAGTTCCCCGTTGTGCAGGGCTTGAATCCACTAAGAAACCTCAATTTGTCAAGGTGAAAACTCCATTCCGGAACCTCTGTTTGCATTACTTCAGGATGGCACCTTATAATTAGCCTTAATCGGCTACCGTCGTTGCTTCGGTTTCACTTTTCAACACCTCCACGAACCTGGCGATCGTTTCCATACAATTATTGCCATAATGTTGTTCGGCGTTAAAGGGCTTATTTCCGCTTGTGCACGTCTGTGTAGTCGGCCCACCTTTTACACTCGAAGGTGTATTGAGCATCGTCTTTTGCAGAGTCCTGATATTGGCAAACTACGTCCTCCATTTTATCCATTCTGGCCAAGTATGTGTTGAAGAACTCGTGTCCGCTGAGGAACTGTGTAAGGTAGTAGTTTGCTATCCAGTCCGTGATGTTATGGATAAATCTCCTCGTCCACCATCCTCTCGTTTCATATCGTTAACCTTCTTATCACTTCAATTGAGTGAGCGCTTTAGCTTCTGCCTTCGCAACCCAACCCAACCTCATTTCGGATCTCGTAGACCCTCTTCTTTTGCGTCGTATTCCTGCCATCACCAGCATCGCTGGTTCAGAAACTATGCGATATGAGCTTGCAATCCTTAGAGCTCTCCGCCTTTGTACTGAAGTCATCACTTCTTGTACTTCTCCTGCCGCAAGCCATTGATCCAAGTCTCGCATCCATGCAGCAGTATGGAATGGATGACGTTCATTAAGAGCCGGCGGTTACTCTTTGTTGGTTCTCCTACATTGTCCATAAGTCCAACTGGCTCAGCTGTTAGGACTATAAAAGATAGTCTTTTTAACATTAATTTATATATGAACCCTTTGTTGGTTCTCCTACATTGGAATGAATCGGCTGGTTCAGCGGTTAGGATTATAGTAGATAGTTGCACTCTTTTTAACATTAATTTATATGTGAATTCATCTATTATCTTTTTATATGTGGAACAAACAGTTCTACAATATATGGTTAAAGTCCTCGATTTCCTCTCCGCACTGACACTGCGATGACTCTACATGTCCAAGCTTATGAAGATGTGCTGGATACTGCCCGTGACCAAACTTAATTCTCGCTATTAGTATACGATAAAATCGTGATATTTTGGTTCCTAAGCTATACAAGGGTCTATTAATAAATGCGGGATGGATGTAAACGAACCGGGTTATTTTGTTTTTGTAAGACTTTTGCCAAGCTTCTTTCAAAAGTTGATATATTGCACTTGATTTACTTATTTATAAAAACCGGTTTGTACAGGATACCATCCACATAACTGGATTTAAAATATATTTTTTATTGCGTGTTATGAGTTCAAATTTATGCAAATAGTTTTTTATTTAAAAAATTAGGAAAATATATTTGTTTGAAACAACTTTAAGTTAAACAAATAATACACAAATAAACAAAAGTAAGATACTGCTATTTTAGTTGCATCTTACAAGCTGGTATCATTTAGAAACTAAAATTATTAGATATTCCTAGATAGTGATATTAAACATTAATGAATACACGATATCAGTTTTTGTAATACTTACCCCACTATCGTGCACGCCTATGGTTTGCAAAAATATAATTTTCTCAAATTTTTGGTCGCAAATTATTGCAGTCTTCTTATATATCTAGTTATTGGACTGATGTATCCTTATTGATGAAGAATTTAATAATTTATTGTTTATAATATACATCGAAAAATTATTTCAAATATATACACCTGTAATTTTAAAATAAACGAAAATAAAAATTGTAATTGTTTTAATGCCCCCTTATTAGTAGAGCTGAATAATGTCTGCTTAACAGAAGCATATCGAGGGAAGTAGTCGTATACGTATATCGTCTGTAGGTCACCCGCCGACAGTCGAGACTGGTCGATTGCACGGAACGTAGTCGCGTGGTAATTATAATAATTACTAACGTCAACTCGTATGAGATTTAGGCAACGTAGTAAGTAAAATAAAGGAGAGTACATAGAATGAATAATTTATAAAACACTTACTGCTTTAAGAAGCAGTTTTACTAGAAATAGTTATTAGAAGCTACATAATCACATCACATCCTCGACTGCTGGTTCGTTATCACACTACATTTTCCTGTCAACCTTCTAGAACTAATGTAATATTAAAGCCGCCTCTATATGTAATGTGCAGTAATTTTAATAAAATATTTTGTGCAGGAGACGTTCATAATGACTCCATGGGAGCTTTATTCAGTCTAGCAATTGAGGACAAGTATGGGGGATTGCTAAGTTTTAATTTTTTCTCGGCTCGTTTTTGTACTTTTGTATATATTTTTTTCTTTAGTCAGGTACTTACACGTAAAGAATTATGTTCAGTTATGATTTAGGAAATTTTATATTTACTTTTTGTTCTTCTTGAACACATTTATGTGTATGTATGAATGGTTTTGTGCTGTTAATGGAAAAAATTATGTTGGGCAAAATATAAATAAATAAATACAGTAAAAATAAATAAATGCGATCAGAGAAAGAACTGCAGTATGCTTTAACAGTGGTTTTAGCGAAGCTTATTGCGATGAAAAAATGTTATATTCAAGGAACGACTGTTCAATATCTAGTGATGTAACATGGGTAAAATTGAAATGAATTTTTAAACTATTTAACGAGTCTGTGGAAGCGCCGTTACAAATTTGTTTTAAAGTGATAAAATGGTTGTTTGAGACACTCAAACTTTTCTATAATATGTTCATCTACAGCGCATAGTAATTAGTGAACGTCTTCCACTATTTGTATCGACTCCAATAACAACAGTAAAGTATATTCTAATTATTCTATTACCTCAAGTAAGTCTTCATACTTATCATTAGTTTCTAAACCTGTTTCCACGAACATATCTTGAAATTTTAACTTTTCTTGACACCAGCAGTTTTTTTTTCGAATAGAATTGTAAAATTACGAAGTTTATTTGATGTGAATATGTAAGAATCGGCCGTGGTGATTCAAAAATATCGGGCTACCGTCTATGAAACTCACAGGTACATTTGGGGGACTTTGAAAACGCTGCCTTATACTTGAAATTAATTCATTCAGATAATATTCTCGAATACTTCGTACCACAAGATGTAACTCATGACTTTTGCACGTCACTGTACCAAGCTACCATATCCTTTTTTTAAGAGAACACTCCATACATTGTGTTGTACTGTCGCCATTAGTAAAAAACAGTACTTGCTTTGTAGAAAGTTCAAATTTTGTCAATGTATTTTGCGCTAGCTTTCGTAATTGCCTCGTCAGTACATTTTTCTAATTTTGACTGGCTAAAAACAATGAAGAGGACGATTTAAAGATCATCCATTGCGCGCACTATTAGATTAATATATGTTCGTCTTCTTTTACATATAATCATAGACGTTTATTGTTAATTCAGATTTAATTTTGTTTGGAGTATTCTCGCGCGCAGTTGGTACGTAACTATGCAACGTCGCTCGAGTTGGTAATCCGCTGATGATTATATTTATGTTAGAAATGTTGAAGTGCTCGTCGTTCGACTAAAATAAATGATAAATTGCAATGCATGTGCTCGTATCGATTGTCAGCGGTGGACTGGCAGATGATATACCTACGGGCGACTTCTCGAATAAGCGAAACTACATTTATTCAACTATTTTGAAAAGGGAAAAATTTGAAGATACTGTATCTAGAGGATATGGTGTGGTAATTCGTACTTTTCACTTGTAAAACAGTCGTATCTTAAACTGTAGGGGGTGTTAAATTTAATAAAGGATATTTCGAACGTCTTCAAGAATTTTATAGTGCGAATGTTAAATATAGAATGACTTAATGTATTAAAACGACTTCGTGAGAATTTTGAACGAATCGTAAGGAAATAAAAAACGTCCAAATAAAAACTTTTTCTTTTTTAATAGAGTCGTACCTGAAAATTAATTTTGCATTTGATTTTTTTTATGGGAGTTATGAATTTTGTTGCGGTCCTAATGTAATCATCAAGGACTATATACAATAGACTGATTATATCCAGAAACAAATAGAAATCTAATAAAGTTAGTTCGGGTGTATAGGACTTATTTATTAATCTTTGAAGAAAGAATATTTCTACGAGGGAGCGTTTTTATATTCGCGGAATGGGGGACAAGGGGTGGAAATAAAAAAACCAAATTATTTTTCTTTTTCAATATATTCACCTGCAAGACGGATACATTTTTCACATCTTTCAATTAATTTATTTATACCCTCATAAAAAAATGATTTCTCTTTATCTGCAAAATACGCCGAAACTGCCTCCTTGACTTCATCATCGGCAGTAAATTTTTTATCCCGCAGCTCTTTTTTCATTTTCGGAAACAGGTAATAATCACTCGGGGCCAGGTCTGGGCTGTAGGGTGGGTGATTCACAATTTCGAAGCCCACCTTATGCAGGGCAGTTAACGCAACGCGGCTCTTGTGGACGGGCGCGTTGTCTTGCAAAAGCAGAACACCTTTTGTCAATTTTCCCCGTCTTTTCTCTTTAATGGCTTCTTTTGGTCGCTTTAATATTGAAGCGTAATATTCTCCGGTTATAGAAACACCTTTATCTTTATAATCAATCAACAATATTCCTTCCGAGTCCCAAAATACCGTTGCCATGAGTTTCCCAGCTGATTCTGACACTTTAAATTTCTTGGGAGGTGCTGTGCCCTTTTTATGCCACTGCATGGAGTCTTGTTTGGACTCAGGTTCATGATGATGAACCCAAGTTTCGTCTCCAGTAACAATTCCACTCAATACACCATCCTTGTCTTCATTACAGAGGTCCAAAAATGCACGCGAACACTCTACGCGCTGTTGTTTTTGCGGCGGCGTGAGCATTCTCGGCACCCATTTTGCGCTGACCTTAGACATGCCGAGATGATCGTGTAGGATTTTAAAAATTGTTGTATCGGATACTCCAACCATTTCTGCGAGTTGTTTCTTCTTTAGTCGAGCATCTTCGAGTACAATTTGTTCAACTTTTTGGATAAGTGCTGGCGTGGTCACCTCAATGCTCCTGCCCGGCCTCGAGTCGTCTTCAAGGGATTCCCTTCCTTGTTTAAATAAACTATGCCACTTGTACACCATGGTTTTTCCTGGACAAGAGTCGCCGTAAACCAATGACATCTCATTCATTATGGTCGCGACTGATTTTCCTTGCCTGGTAAGGAACTTTATAACGGCACGATATTCGATTTTTTCCATATTTCACTTTTCACTCCTGATTATGTTACTTGGTTGACGATAGCTCAAAGACTAACTGTCTAATAACAATGAAACTTCGTATTTATACTAATCATGAGTCGCTGCATAGGCCACGCCCCCAATGCGCCTACTCACCCCTCTACAACCCGCTCATTCCGCGAATATAAAAACGCTCCCTCGTATGTCTCTATGTAACAATTCGTCTTCATTTAGTTTTAGAATTAAAAAGGGATTCAATATTATTTTAGTTGAGGTGAAAAATCGATTAAAAATTTGGCAATGTTGTTGATGTGAGGAACTTATTCGTCCCTAAATGTTCACTTTCTTCTGAGAAATTCTTGCAAACTGCCTTTCTATTTTCTTCCCAAGCAGAGTCTTCTGTGTTTATTGTCTGGAGACAAAATGATAACGATTTCACTAGCGTTTATATTTTTTTAACAAAAATGTTGGATAATTTTGTAGTGTATATGGAATGCATAAGAATGACTTGGGAGTTTTGAACGTAACGTCAAGAAATAATGAAATCAAAACCAAAACTTTTTCTTTTTAATAGAGTTGTACCTGAATATGAAATTCGAGTTTGATTTTTTTTCCCTAGAGTTATACATTTTTGTTATGGTTTTAATTTAAATATCAAGAGCTGTATATAACACATTGTATACGTAAGTGAGTAGGCATCTATCTATTCTTAATTCAAAAGAAAACAAGGGAGAGAGACTTAATGTACTGTACCTTCATATATTCTCTATTAAAAGAACAATTAACAATACAAAAACAAATATATCTGTAAGGAAATAGACAATTTCAGTGATATTAATCTACTTGCTTTCAAAGTCCTCGCTTATCTTCGGCGAAATCCATTGAACACAAACTTGATTGATTATGACAGCATTTGTGCGTCAAACTGAGTCCGAATCTCCAACGAAATTTCATTACGTTGGACGTTTTCTTTGGCAGTATATTAAACGAGAATTCTCTGCACAATTAAACACCAAAGAAAGGGAAATATATCGGTCAACAGCTTCCGCATATTTAATCAAAGTTGTTGATGACTTTGTTTCACAATAGATGTCGTTATTACTATACAGTGTGATTAAAAATGGCGAAATCGTTGGTACGAAAAATTTGGTATTAAAATGTTTAAATTTCATATCTGTTTGGGGTTTTCCAGTGGCGTTGCTTATGGGTATCGTAGATTGGGGTGTATTATAGAAAAATTAAGATAAATTTTAATGGATACTGTTGTTGATTAACTTAATCACTTAAGGTTGATATACAGGTGTTTCAAAATGAATATACGTATTTCGAATGCATATATTTATTAAACTTTAAGATATACGAATATAAAACTTTACACACGTATTTACAGGGCACAACTACTGGACTGAAATTGTGTCGTTCAGTTTCAGTGCAGTAGTTGTGCCCTGAAGATGTCCCATACAAATGAGTATGAAACGTCGGCAGATATACAAGTGACGCGGACCCAGCCCGGAAGCTCAGAAGCAGATAGCATGGACCGCGACCGCGGAAGTCTACATACCAGATTAATAGTATTTGTATTTGTCGAACTCAGTAAAATAGATCTCTGTTTCGACAATGACCTCTTCATTTTACGTAAACCGCTTTCCGCTTGGCCATTTTTTTCAAGTTTGGAAAAAGAAGGAAGTTACCAACTGCTAAATCTGGCTAATATGAGGGATGAGGCACCAATTCATACCGTAAATAAATTAGTTTTGTTTTCTCAATTTCCAATGAGTGGGCTGAAGCATTATCATGATGGTAGAGATTTTTTTTCTTGCTAGTTAGGGTTTTTTCTCTTTAATTCAATGTTAAATCGGTCCAATAAATCAACATAGTACTGTCCCGTGATCCCTTCTTCAAATAATCAATAAAAATTATACCTTGCGAAGCCCAAAACATCGTCGTCATAATTTTTCCGGCAGATGGAATCGTCTTCATTTTCTTTGGTGCACGCCCATTAGGAAAAACCCATTATTCTCCTTAGTTCAGTGTTGAATTGGTTCAATAAATCAGTACAGTACTGTCCCGTGATCCCATGTCCGAATAATCAATTAAGATTATGTCTTGCGAACCCCAAAACATCGTCGCCATAATTTTTCAGGCTGATGGAATCGTCTTCACTTTCTTTGGTGCACGTTCACCGAAAAAAATCCATTGTGCCGACTGATTCTTGGTTTCCGATGTGTAGTGATGTATCTACGTCTTCTCTACAGTCACGTAAGGCCACAAAAACCCACTCGTATTGTGCTTAAACATGTTCAAACATTGAAGTTATCGCGCGATTCCGTTTTTGATCAATCGTTAGCAGACGTTGCACCCATTTCAGCGATGGCTTTCTCATACTCAATTTTTCGTGAAAGTTGTTTTGCACATGATCAATGTTTACTATATATATAATAGCAACCTCTCTAATCTTCACACGTCTGCTAACACGATATCATTAACTTTATTGATCGTATCGTTCGTAGTCACCTTAATAGGACGACCTGAACGCTCCTCATCAAAGATGAATTCAACCAGTATTGGATGGGAGCCATCGAAGGAGTGTGTTTCTTATAAACTGCATCCAATTTCTCTTTGATTTCCGCCCATATTATCCCACTCAGAAAAAGGAATCGAATCACTGACTGGCATTGTTCTTTTTCCATGATTCTATTATACAAATACATAAACTTACTTTCAACAGCTCGCAAAACAATTCTACTCGGTGAATTATTCAGTTCACAGACGTTAACTAAATAGCACTCATTGTCGGTAATATAGATTTTGATACAAAGTGTCATCTGTCTTCCACGTGGACTTTTGATACAATCCTCGTATTCGCTTCACACAAGCAAGATGACGATGAAATAATAAGTGTTTGAACTTTAGCGGATACTATGTGGAAAAGTAATGTAATAATTGCAGTTAACACGAAATATGTATGTTATATCTGAGAGGAAAACGCTCTTTATTTTCTTGACGAACCTTGTATATAATGTACATTGACGATAACAAATGCAGAAAACAAACGATGTTTTTTAAATATTAAAAATATTTTTACGAACTATAGTCAAAGAAAAATTGTTTGTATTCACAGAAAATTAATTTATAAAACTAAAATAATCGGTTTTAATGAAAGAAGGTAGAAAGAATTTAAAAAGTGTAAATCTATTTAAAATATTTTTTTCAATAATTTATTTCTATCTATTAAACGATATTTTTTACCTTAGATTCCCTATAACTCTCTTTTAAATTTGACCAGGAGGCATCACTGTACGCCAGAGGAGTTGGACGGTGTAAATTTACAGGTCTTTAGACACCCGAAACAAGTATGTATTACACGGAAACTCAATCCATGTGTTTTGTTAGGATACGGATTTGAATTTTGTATTTTAGACGAGATCCAATTTTCTTTTTCTTTAACTTAAGGGATTTAGTTCCTGTACAAATTTCTATATTTTCCCAGAAACTTAATCACGAATTAAAGAGTTGTTTGAAACAGTAACGAATCAACTAACAAAGCATTTAAACATTTAAGAAGATCGCGAACGAAAATAAGAATTTTTTTCACAAAATACCACTTAAAAATTCTTCTTAAAATATTATTTTTTTTAACGGAGAGATCTTAATTTCTATTTGACGCCGAAAGTGTGATCATTGGTTGTAAAGCACACGTAGTAGGGATGGCATTCTACAGGTGTTGAGGAAATAGGTTTCGATATCGAAAGGAGCTTGCGAAGCAATGCAACAAGTAGGGGATGAAAAGTTAGAGACATCTATAACTAAGTCCGCGTGGCCGAAGAAGAGTGGGAAAATTGTTAAATTGCCTGCGTGCCAGGCCACGCTGAATATGAGATAGTGGTGTTCAGGTGTTTGAAACGAAAAGGTGGCATTAGCTGAAGTTACGGTCGTGAATACACCACGTGCTTTCTGACGACGTTACTCTCCGGGTAAGTGTTGTATCCTCAGGTCATTTTGATGCATTTTTCTAAATATTTTGAACTTCAGTTTTATTTTTATGTAAATTTCTTTTATTAAAGTTTTATTACATTTTATTAATATTTTAAAAATTCTAAAAAAAAGTTAATAATCTAGATTTTGAATGATTATTAGGACCCCCAAATAAATTAGATAAAAATTTTATAATATCATTCTAAAGTAAAAATTCGAGAGATATTTCACATATTTTTTTTTTAATTTCAACCCTTTCGAACTAATTTTGAACGAAATTTAATCGATGTTCAAGTTTTGTGTTTTGGTTATAATTTCTTTTTATTCAATACATTTTAGGTATACGTTTTTTTGTATTTTTTCTTTTGGCAATTTCATAAAATTGTATCTCATCTCATAATAAGAAAAAATGCAACGAGAAATGTTGTTAGGTGTTATAATTATTTCTTTTTTGTTGAAGAAAAAGGGAGTAATTTAATTGAAATAAAAATTTATTGTACAAAAAAATTGGGAAAGGTTTTCAAAGAAATGTTTTCACCCCTTCAAGAAGTAATAGAATATGGATGTTTTTAAAACAAAGGAAATATGTTTATGCAATAGTAATAAGAGTTAATGAATAGTTAATAATTAATAATGAAAAAGTAAAAATACAAATAAATTAAGATAAAATAAATTATAAAGCAACACTCCAATAAATTACCATTAGATCATTTTGTTGTGTTTGCTTGAATATTTCCAAAAATATTTTGAATTTTATACTATTGGGTTGGCAACTAAGTACTTTCGGTTTTGTAGTATAAAATAAAACACTTTTTTTAAACAAAGAATAGTTTTTAATCAATTATATATTTTCCATTTTGCTCAATGACCTTTTGCCATCTTTCTTTCAGCTGCATGATTCCGCGCTTATAAAATTTCTGGTCCTTACCAGCAAAAAACTGAACCAGGTGTAAGTGAAGGTCATCGTCATTTGTGAAAGTTTTACCATTCAAAGAATTCTGCAAACTTCGAAATAAATGGTAATCAGATGGTGCTAGATCAGGGCTGTATGGGGGATGTGGCATCACTTCCCAGCCAAGCTCTAATAGTTTCCCACGAGTTGCCAAAGATGTGTGAGGCCTTGCATTATCTTGGTGAAAAACTACACCTTTCCGATTTGACAATTCTGGCCGTTTTTCTTTGATTGCTTCATCCAGTTTTATTAATTGTTAACAGTAAACATCAGAATTGATCGTTTGGTTCCTTGGAAGCAGCTAAAAAAACACAACACCTTTGTAATCCCACCAAACTGACAGCATGATCTTTTTTGGATGCAATTCAGCTTTCGATGTGGTTTGAGCTGGTTTATCGTGTTTGCTCCATGATTGCTTTCGAACTATGTTACTGTACAGGACCAATTTTTCATCACCAGTGATGATTCTTATTAAGAAAGGGTCGGTTTCATTTCGTCTAAGGTGCATATCGCAAAAGTTGATTCTTTGTGTTAAATGAATTTCTTTCAATTCGTGAGGTACCCAAATATCAAGCTTCTTAACTAGCCCAAGATATTTAAATGTATGTTTTTCAATTGTTGTGTGCGATACATGTAGCCTCTCCGCAACCTCTCGAACAGTTATATGACGATCCTCTTCAATTATGACTTTGATTTGGTCATCATCAACCTCAGTAGGCCGACCAGAACGTTGCTCATCTTTGAGGGAGAAATCTCCAGAACGGAATTTTTTATACCAATTCTGACACGTGCGCTCTGTTAAGCAATTAGCACCATAAACTTCACATATCTTTTTGTGAGCCGCAGCGGCTTTCTTTCCTTTACGGAAATAAAATAGTAAAATATGTCGAAAATGTTCGTTTCTGCACTCCATTTAAAATTAACCCACAACTAATAGCTTTAATAAAAATCACGCACTACTTGCTTTTGAAGTTACGTCAATGTGACTAGTATCACGCAACAAACGGTAAAGTACAGCACTAACATAGGTTATACAAAAAATAAAGCAACGTTCTCTATCAGTAAAAACCGAAAGTACTTAGTTGCCAACCCATTATTTTATTATTATTAAATTTAATTTTATGAAAGTTTTAGTACACACCGCACAAGTTTAAACCCTGGATATTTTTAAAATTCCTTAATTTATATTTGTTATTATTGAATTTCTATTATTGAGAAGATAATTTAAAGGAAAAAAAATATTGCACACTTTCACACCTGACACATAACGGTAACGAAGAAGTTTAAGTATTGAACTAGAATATAGCAAAAAATGAAGAGTTAAATGGTTTACTTCTAAAGTTGAAATAATTTTGCTATAAAAAGTGGTGAGGTTACATTTTGCTAGTTCAAACTACTCTTTTACATACTACAGAACCTAAATTTGACAATTTTTATTTTGACGAAAATCTCAAAAACTTGTTTTTCAAAAGATATCGTTCATTAACAAATATTCGCGTGGTTTTGGCTCATCTTCAAGATATTTTGAAGGTCCTAAATGATTTTGACAAATTATTTTCACTTATTCGTGAGAGAATTTCAAATTTGAAAAAAAGATATTACTCGCGAAAATTTGTATTTTTGAAAAGTTATTGTACATTAACAAATGCTTGGGTGGCGATATTTTCGAAGGTCCTAAGAACGATTTTGATTTTGAAATTTATCAAATTATTTTGGCTTATTCCCGAGAGAACAGAAAATTTGAAAAACTTTGTTCAAACGCCAACCTTTGAGGGTGTAAATCCCTAAAGTTTGAATGATTTTGCTTTAAAATGAAATAAATTAGCATTTCTAGTTTAGAAGTTCTACCTTGCGTATCACTAAGGGTAAATTGAAAGCTTTTTATTTTGATCAAAATCTGAATTTGTTTCAAAGGGGTATACTCGTAAAAATTAGTATTTTTGAAAAGTTATTATACATTAACAAATGTTCCTGTGGTGATATTTTCGAAGGTCCCAAGAATGATTATGATGTCGAATTTTATCTAAATATTTTGACTTATTCCCGAAAGAATAGAAAATTTGAAAAAACTATGTCCAAATGTAAACTTTTGAGCCTGTAAATCATTAACATTTGAAGGCTTTTGCAATAAAAAAAGGGAGTTCCTTTTGTCAGTTCAGAACTTCTGTTCTATGTACCATGAGGGCTAAATTGGACACTTTTTAATTTGACGAAAATCTCAATTGTTTCAAAGAGGTATACTCGAAAAAATTGTGGTTTTTTAAAAGTTATTATACATTAACAAATGCTCGTGTGGTGGTCGAATATTGATGTTGACATTTATCTAATTATTTTGACTTATTCTTGAGAGAACAGAAAATCTGAAAAACTGTCTATATGTAAATTTTTCATAATGTATATCACCAAAGTTTGAATGATTCCTCTATAAAAAGAATAAGTTTACTTTGCTAGTTTAGAAATTGTGCTTTACGTGTCACGAAGACCACATCGGAAGCTCTTTATTTCGACGAAATTTTCAATTTTTTCAAAGGAGTTTACTCGTAAAAACTGGTACTTTTCAAAAGTTAATATACATTAATAAATGTTAACGTAATGATATTTTCGAAGGTCCTAAGAATGATTATGATGCGGAAGATTATCTAAAAAAAAAACGTGTTACTAAGAGAATAGAAAACATGAAAAATCGTGTCAAAACCTGAACTTTTGAGCGTTCAAATCATTAAAGTTTGAATCATTCCGCTATAATAAAAGAAAGTTTGCTTTGCTAGTTTAGGAATTCTGCTTTACGTACCATGAAGGAAGCCTTTTAGTTTGACGTAAATCTCAATTTTTTCAAAAAGTTTGTACCATACGAGTACAAGCTAACTCAATTCAACACTCTATAGACTTGATTAAAGACTCAAAAAAGGACGAAAACTCCAGATATTCTATTGTAGCTGGCGACGGGATGTGGTGTTTTTAATATGATCCAGAGAGCAAGCGTCAAAGCTCTGAATGGAAGCATCCAAGCGAAGGATGACGAAAAAAAGCCGTTTGGAGACGTCAAAAGTGAAGACTATGTTGATTTGTTTTTATGATTCGAAAGGCATAGTGCACAAAAAGTTTGTGCCAACTATTCAAACAGTTAATGCTGTATATTATCTTGGTGTTATGAAGTGTCTTTTGGCGCGTATTCGTCGTGTGCGCCCTTAATATCGTAAAAATGGTAGCTGGCGTTTGTTACATGATTTGTAGTTAGATGTAGTGATAAACGTCGAGATATGAGATGGTGTATTCTCATATCTCGACGTTTATCACTACATCTAACTACAAATGGCATTTTAACCATCAACCATTCACCGTATTCACCGGATTTGGCCCCTTGTGATTTCTATCTATTCTTCAAACTACATTTGCCGATGTAAGGACAGCGTTATGCCGACGTCGAAGCAATTAAAAAGGCGTCGACAGCGATCTTGAAGGACATCTCTAAAGATGAACTTAAAAATTCGTTAATTGACCGTGCAAAACCTTGTATTGAAGCCGAAGGCGGCTACTTTGAATAAAATAAATGAATTTTACTAAAATAGTAAGCTTTTGTTTTTATTTTAAAAAAGATCGGTTTTCTCTGGTACAAACTGTGTATAATAGTGTGAAAATTAGACAACATATTAGTTTTTTCTAAATGCAAGACTTCCTATCTTTTTTTTAAATTTTTTCGTCACTTATTTTATTTTGCCCAATTCTATATACAATTAATTTAACATTAAAATCACATCTTTGCGATCTACGGATCATCACGGACGTAGAGAGCGACAACTAAAATCCTTTACGTAAAAAAAATTTAATTTTGGGACATTAAGCGCGGGGATTATTTTTGGTTACGTTGGGTGGCACAAAAGCTATACACACAGACACACGCACACGTGCGAGCTCGTCGCCGAACGTGACGTCGCAATATTTTTCGCGTAGCGCCGTGCTGTAAGTTCTTCGCCGCATTTACATACATTTACGGAAGCGCCGTCAACACGCAAGATATAATTTAAGACAATAGGCGACATAGTAAGGGTGAAAATTCGACCTCAGCACGCGCAGGATACGTATTTATCAGTTGTCATCATCTACGATGATTTCCATACTTTACATGGGTGTATCGGTGAGACCTTCGCCTAATGTGTAAATTTGGTGCGGGTGATATCAAATTTAGGACGGCATTTATTTAAGTAGGAGTACATTTGTGTGCGTACTGGCATAGAAAAATATAAACTCCGGCAAAATTGAGTGCATGCGATACTTAGAAGGTTATATAAATATTTGCCAATTTCATTGTGTCTATTAACTTTAACTAAAGTCTGATAATCAAAAGGAATCCGGTTAGATATAAGTTACAAAGATTTAATAGGACTCTGTATGTATAATACAGCCTACTTCTGCTAGAATAGGAAAATGCTTATTCCCTTTATCTTCAGCAACCCACAGAATCCATCGAAGCTAGTTTCACAACAAATGTATATTATATATACAGATGTTAGAAAAGCATTAGACGTGATTAGTTGCGTGATTTCGGTTTCTCTTACAATGTTGTGTAATTAATAACATCATACCCTTACAAAAGATTTTGTTTAATCCAGTAATAACGGTTTTATAACTAATCTCTTCACCGTCTCCTCGAGTGTGCCACAGGGTTCAAATTTAGGTTCTTTATTATTTAATAACGAGTCTTCCAATAGGGACTTCCGAACTTTGACAGTTGATAGCGACCATATTGTTGAAGCTACATCCGTCGAATTGGCTGTCATTTATTCAATCTGTTTTGCCAAGTCACCACGGACGGATATAGCGTTCAACAACACGTGGAAATGATAAAATTGTTTGATCAAAATGGGTGTTCTATTCGGGCAACGTTCCACGCGCTTCGCTCATTGTTCGCCATAATCGTCCTGCCGAGAGGACTATTCGTAGTGTGGTGGCTAAATTTGAGTTCACTGGTTCAGTAAACAATGAACCAACACCCGTACGACGAGGAAACGCAAGATCTGCCGAAAACATCGTCGCTGTCCGTGAGCGTGTGCAAGAGGATGCGAGGCAGACGATTTTGCGTCGCTCATAAGAACTTGGCCTTTCACAGACCAACATCTTGGCGAATTTTGTGTCGTCACTTGAGTCTGCACCCGTACAAAATTCGCCAAGATGTTGGTCTGTGAAAGGCCGAGTGAGCACACAATTTAAAAAAATTATAATTTAAAAACGCTTGTGTGTTTATAAATTCTACAATATTAAACAAAAAAGCATACTTTTATCAAGTGTAAGTCACAAATATTCATATACGAGGGTAGTTTGACAAGTAGTGAGAATGGAAAAGAAAAACGAATTTTTTAAATACAAAATAATTTTTATTTTTCAATATATTCTCCTAAAAGAGCAATATATTTATTCCAACGGTGCTCCAATGCCCTTATGCATCTCTAAAATGCGATTCCGGAAGACTTGCAAAATACTCATTTACGAAGATGATAAGCTCGTTGTTAGACGAAAATTTCTTTCCACCTAGTGCCGTTTTCAATTTTGGAAAAAGGTGGAAGTCGGAAGGGGCTAGATCCGGCGAATAAGGCACATGCGGTACTAATTGGAAATGCAATTCGTGGATTTTGGACATCGCAACTGTGCTGGTATGCGAGGGAGCGTTGTCTTGGTGAAACAGAATCTTTCCCTTTGCCATTCCTGGACATTTAGCACGAATTTCAACATTTAATTTTTGTAGAAGTTCTGCATAATATTCTCCGTTTCTTGTGGCACCTTTCTGTAGGTAATCAATGAACAAAATGCCCTTTGAATCCCAAAAAATTGATGCCATCACCTTGTTTGCCGATAAAGTGGTTTTCGCTTTCTTTCGAGGTGCAGAACCACGTTCTAACCATTGTTTCGACTGTTGTTTAGTTTCGGGTGTACTGTAGTGTATCCAAGTTTCATCGCAAATAACAAATCGCCTACAAAAATCAACCGGATTCCGCTTATAAAGGTCCAAACACTCATTGGAAATGCGCAAACGAGTGAACTTTTGATCAGTCGTAAGCAATCGCGGCACCCATCTTGCCGAAAGCTTGGAAAGGCCCAATTCTTTCGTTAAAATGTGGTGTACGCGTTCTGTTGAAATGTTTACCATGTCTGCTAACTCTATCACTTTGAGTCGTCGATAGTGCGTAATAATATTATGGATTTTTATAGTCATTTCCTTAGAAGTCACGATTTTGGGTGCTCCAGAGCGCGCTTCATCAACACAGCTTGTTCTACCACGTTTAAATTCATTTACCCATCTACTTATTGTGGCGGATGATGGAGCAGATTCACCTAATGTTTACCGTAACTCATCTTTTATTTCGGTAGCTTTCATACCCTTAATTACGAAGTATTTAATCACCGTACGATTCTCTGCTTTTTCCATTTTAACAAAACGACGCGTTGCTTCTTTTTCAAATAGCTGTCAAAAATAAACTAATCAACCGATTTATCTAAATATCGGAATGTAAACATATAAATAGGCAACCTAAATTACAGTGCATTTGTTTTACCAATTAGAGCGCCACCTATGTGTCATTCTCACTACTTATCAAACTATCCTCGTATATGTACGAGGGAGCGTTTTTATATTCGCGGAATGGGGGACAAGGGGTGGAAATAAAAAAACCAAATTATTTTTCTTTTTCAATATATTCACCTGCAAGATGGATACATTTTTCACATCTTTCAATTAATTTATTTATACCCTCATAAAAAAATGATTTCTCTTTATCTGAAAAATACGCCGAAACTGCCTCCTTGACTTCATCATCGGCAGTAAATTTTTTACCCCGCAGCTCTTTTTTCATTTTCTAAAACAGGTAATAATCACTCGGGGCCAGGTCTGGGCTGTAGGGTGGGTGATTCACAATTTCGAAGCCCACCTTATGCAGGGCAGCTAACGCAACGCGGTTCTTGTGGACGGGCGCGTTGTCGTGCAAAAGCAGAACACCTTTTGTCAATTTTCCCCGTCTTTTCTCTTAATGGCTTCTTTTAGTCGCTCTAATATTGAAGCGTAATATTCTCCGGTTATAGAAACACCTTTATCTGTATAATCAATCAATAATATTCCTTCCGAGTCCCAAAATACCGTTGCCATGAGTTTCCCAACTGATTGTGACACTTTAAATTTCTTGGGAGGTGCTGTGCCCTTTTTATGCCACTGCATGGAGTCTTGTTTGGACTCAGGTTCATAATGATGAACCCAAGTTTCGTCTCCAGTAACAATTCCACTCAATACACCATCCTTGTCTTCATTACAGAGGTCCAAAAATGCACGCGAACACTTTACGCGCTGTTGTTTTTGCGGCGGCGTGAGCATTCTCGGCACCCACCTTGCGCTGACCTTAGACATGCCGAGATGATCGTGTAGGATTTTAAAAATTGTTGTATCGGATACTCCAACCATTTCTGCGAGTTGTTTCTTCTTTAGTCGAGCATCTTCGAGTACAATTTGTTCAACTTTTTGGATAAGTGCTGGCGTGGTCACCTCAATGCTCCTGCCCGGCCTCGGGTCGTCTTCAAGGGATTCCCTTCCTTGTTTAAATAAACTATGCCACTTGTACACCATGGTTTTTCCTGGACAAGAGTCGCCGTAAACCAATGACATCTCATTCATTATGGTCGCGACTGATTTTCCTTGCCTGGTAAGGAACTTTATAACGGCACGATATTCGATTTTTTCCATATTTCACTTTTCACTCCTGATTATGTTACTTGGTTGACGATAGCTCAAAGACTAACTGTCTAATAACAATGAAACTTCGTATTTATACTAATCATGAGTCGCTGCACAGGCCACGCCCCCAATGCGCCTACTCGCCCCTCTACAACCCGCTCATTCCGCGAATATAAAAACGCTCCCTCGTATATATAAATTCACAATTGGAAATATATAACTAAAAGATATTGCAGGTTGACGAAAATAAATAACTTGAACAAGGGGGACCTTCTTCCCCAAAACGTCGTCAATATGAATTAAATATTTTTATTAACCTAACGGCCGAAACTCCAAAAAAAAAGGTAAACATTATAAATAAAATAATAATAGTTGTCGACCAACATATTAAAAAAGAAAAGAACACTAAGCCTGTTATTTTTGTACCAGTGTACGTATTTTAAGTCTGAAAAAACTTTTATAAACTTGTGTACATCCCATCGAACCGATATTTTCTAATAATTCTAGCACTAATAGAACTTTATCGGAGATTCGCTATACCCAAATATCTTAAAAAAACTTTAAAAAGGCAATCGAATTTGCATATTTCTGAGGTATTTAACTTTGAGTAGAGGACACGTTTTCAGAGTTAGTTCTATCCTATGTAAATATATTAAGGTATTAAAGATGATTACTACACTTATACATATTAATTTATATTTTTCATACTTTTTGTAAAAAACTTCGCAGCGACACTCGTATCTTTTAAAAATCAAAAGTTACTTAATTCGCTGAGAGTCAATTCTATTTTATTATTCTGAATAATTTTAGAAGTAACAAAGCTAGCCAAGTAAAAAAGAAAGAGTTTTAATATAGAAGTTTCTTTTAATTCTTTCTTTTTAAAGAGTGTTTATATATTTAAAATTATTTACCGCCGTCTTACAACTTTTTTTTTTACCGAAACTTCTTAAAATTTAATTCCACACTTGTGTTGCGCCATTGTTCCCTTATTACAGCAATTTTTCGATTAAGTTCTTTCATACTTCTTTCTTTTTGTACGATATTTTCATCGTTGCAAAAGAAAGCGAAATAAAAGAAAACAATTCTTTAGAAAAATCATTCGGAAAAGGAACGCTTTTGAATAAATAATCGAGGACCTTTTTAAACACATTGAACTTTAAATATTAACTAAAATGTTTCAATAAGAAAAGTAGGAGCAAATTTACTATAAATAAAAGTGTTCAACTATTGATCACAGCCACGCTAAATTGGACTATTGGGTTTTGCCCCGCTCATATAAAGTTACTGTTTTCTTAACTTAGTGATGGAGTTTATTTTTATAAATATATATTTTATATTACATATAGTTTTTCTATATCTTTAGATGTTGCCTCAGAGTTCAAAACTGGTAGCTTTTTAATATATACATCAACGACCTGCTAATAAAAGCCACATACATACTCCAGTGTGTGTTTGGCCTTCGACAACGTAGGTCAGGTACGGAGTTTATCTCTGTGCGTGTTTTTCCGTGGTTCCAGGTGCGTACTGTGATTAATTATCTGCTGATGACGACAACTTAGTTATTAATAATAATAATAATAATAATATATTGATGCATATGTACATACACACTTCATTACATTATATAAATAAATAAAAACACAAAAACGAAAACCTTTGTGGCTCACAGTTAATACGCCACCAAACACGTTGAAACCCGCAAGATTTATACAAAACACAGTAACAATGAAAACAAAAAAACATAAAAATGGCAACGTCAAAATTTATATTTCAGAAAGTCATTTACTGAATAGAAATAGTTCTCCATCAGCACTGTTTTTATTAATCTTTTGAGACTAATCCATGGTAGTCTCCTAAACCTATAAGGCAAAGCATTGTATATCTTCACGGCCATGTAATTTGAACTTAGCTGACTTTTCCCAATGCGATGATACGGTATGACCAAACTACTCTGGTTTCGTGTTTCATATTCGTGAAAATCACCATTTTTGCAGAACTTATCTGGCGACTTATGAACAAACTCCAGGCAAGCAAGTATATACAAGGATGGGAGGGTCAGTATTTTGTGTTTTCTGAATAGATTTACACAACTTGTAGTATTAGATACACCACTAAGGGCTCTGATTGCACTCTTTTGCATCCTGAAAACCGCCTCAGCCGCGCCAGACGCGCCCCATATCAATAGGCCATACATGGCCCTTCCCTGAAAATTTGCGTAGTACACAGTCCTAGCCGCCTCGGGTGTAGCTACTAGTTTCACTCTTCGTATAGAGTATATTGGATTGCGACACAACTTATCAATGTGGCACTCCCAAGTCAGGTTGCTCGCAATCAGCAGGCCCAAAAGCATAATATTCACTTTGGGCTCCTCCGCCACTCCCCTTGTTGTTATTGACAGCTGTTGGGTTTTATCATGATTTAATTTCATAACATTGCTACTAAACCACTCGCTTGCCTCCCCCAATACAGTCTCCATATAAGCCTCTGCAACTTCTCTGCACTGGGCACGCACTATTATGGACGTATCATCTGCAAACTGGGTGACTCTACTCACGGTGACATTATGGGGCATATCATTGATGTAGATTAGAAACAGAAGAGACCCCAATATTGACCCCTGTGGAACCCCCCGATCAATTGGCGCTGCATCCGAGAGCCGATCATTCCAGTATACCTTCTATCTTCTGTTTGCCAAATACGAACCGATCAGCTCATTTGCTTGTCCTCTCACTCCATACATGTTTAACTTTCCCGGAAGTATCCCATGGTCCATTGTATCAAAAGCCTTACTCAGGTCACAACATCCCAGAATTACCGCATCTCTAGCATCGAGAGCATCCGCTATATATTCCAGGACCTCCGTAATCGCGGTAGTCGTGGACTTGCCTCTCAGATAGCCATGCTGACTTACATTTATGAGTCTGTGTGTCTCAAAGAACTGGATTAATCTCTTTTTGACAACGGTTTCCAAGATTTTTGACATCGCGGGTAGAATGGAGATTGGCCTAAAATTCGTTTTGTCAGTCGATCCTCTCTTGTGTATCGGAAGCACTTTTGCTATTTTCAGAGGGTCTGGGAATACCCCCCTGGACAAATACTCATTGAAAATGTTGTTACTGGGTCAACTATATAATCAATACTCTTTTTTAGTATGCTTATGTTCATTCTATATATATCAGTAGTCCGCTGACTCCTGAAGCCAAAAACAACCTCTCTTAGTTGCTCCTCTGTTGTAGGGTGAAGGAAGATAGTTTTCTCTACAGTTTCTTCACTCCCCACCCCAACAAAATAATGGTTGAAATCATCAGCAGTCATGTCATGCAGAATATTCTGATTGCGTTTATTTCCTGCTACTTCGCCCCTAACCACTTCCCATGTGGCCTTGATTTTGTTCTCGGCTCCAAGTACGTAATCGGAGTTCCATTTCTTCTTACTCTGGGTCACCCGATCTTTGTATTCCTTTTTTAATTTTCTATACAATTCTTTGTGCTATTATAAGGTTGTATTAACCTTAATTGATTAATACCATCCCTTGGATAAAGTACTATGAATTAATTACGATGATTTTTATTCATTGATGACGCTACAAAAAATAAATATTTAAAAAAAAAGAATTGTCACTTTTTGAACGTACACTGTATATCTAGAATCCAAAAATAAATACTGAAATCCTTAAATATGTGAGTGGTACTGTTAATAAGGGAATATTAACATTATTTTTACCTTTTATTTCCTCTTTAAGGAAAACCTAAAATTAATCTAGACCTACGTATTTGAAATGTCGAAAATATCTTTAGCTGGCGTTGTTGAAGTTTCTTTATTTATAGTCCCGAATTACGTAGATAAGGAAAAAAATGTGTAGATTTAGTTGAATATAATGTCAACGTAACCAATCACATTCTTTCGTGAACGCTGTGTTTTTTTTAAGGTTAATGTTGAGGTAGTAAGAAAATAACTTAAATTGGTTATATTTCATATTGTTTATGTCTTTTTAACACTTTTTATACTGCTTTTAATTTTATAGGGTCCAAGGCAAATACGGTGTTAGATTTACTGTGTCCGCGCAATCCACTATTGAGTTTGCTTCGAAAAGTTTTTGTGGGAAAATTCTTACAGTAATATTCACCTGAATACAACACTTCATATAAAATATCACTTATGAACGATTAAATATAATACACAAGAAAAATTGATAAATAATATAGCTTATTGAAATGATGCATCCTTTTATTACTTAAAATTAAAATTAATTATAATATTTTATGTAAGAAAAAGATACATTTTAATGGGATGGTTGATTGACTTATTCAAAAAAGATAAATACACATCAATGTTCGTATTCTGCATACGTATTTCGACAACTAGGTTGTCATCATCAGCAGATAATTGATTGATTTTTTTTTTTAAATTTCAGCATTTACGGTGTGTACGAACATTTTTGTGACTGACTGCACTTTTACACAGTAAAATTAAACGATAAATTAACCGAAAAGTTAGAAATTTTTGCTATTTTAGAACTTCTTTATAATTATTATTCCTACAATATTTATGTGTGGTTTCTTTCAACATTTTTAAATTGCCTATTAGAAACATAGTCTTGATATACTTTACTTCATAGGGGGAGACATAAATTCTGACTCTTACTGTGCATATACACGTTGCGTGCAGTTAATTATAGTTGACCAGTTATTTTTACTTCATAAATCCACAGCCAGATTGTAAGCGTACGGTGTATGTTTCAAATATATCACGAAATAAAATTAAAACTTTTTTTATTTAATTTAATGTTACGTAAGAAACTTCCGATACAAACTAATACGAGGATAGTTTGACAAGTAGTGAGAATGACACATAGGTGGCGCTCTAATTGGTAAAACAAATGCACTGTAATTCGGGTTGGCTATTTATATGTTTACATTCCGATAGTTAGGTAAATCGGTTGATGAGTTTATTTTTGACAGCTGATTGAAAAAGAAGCAACACGTCGTTTTGTTAAAATGGAAAAAGCAGAGGATCGTACGGTGATTAAATACTTCGTAATTAAGGGTATGAAAGCTACCGAAATAAAAGACGAATACGTGGTAGAACAAGCTGTGTTGATGAAGCGCGCTCTGGAGCACCCAAAATCGCGACTTCTAAGGAAATGATTATAAAAATCCATAATATTATTACGCAAGATCGTCGACTCAAAGTGAGAGATATAACAGAATTGGTAAATATTTCAACAGAACGCGTACGCGCATTTTAATGAAAGATTTGGGCATTTCCAAGCTTTCGGCAAGATGTGTGCCGCGATTGCTTACGACTGATCAAAAGTTCACTCGTTTGCGCATTTCCAATGAGTGTTTGAACCTTCATAAGCGGAATCCGGTTGATTTTTGTAGGCGATTTGTTACTTGCAATGAAACTTGGATACACTAAAGTACACCCGAAACTAAACAACAGTCGAAACAATGGTTAGAACGTGGTTCTGCACCTCCAAAGAAAGCGAAAACCACTTTATTAGCAAACAAGATGATGGCATCAATTTGTTGGGATTCAAAGGGAATTTTGCTCATTGATTACCTTCAGAAAGGTGCCACAATAAACGGACAATATTATGCAGAACTTCTACAAAAATTAAATGTTGAGATTCGTGCTAAACGGCCAGGAATGGCAAAAAAAAGATTCTATTTCACCAAGACAACGCTCCCTCGCATCCCAGCATAGTTGCGATGTCCAAAATCCACGAGTTGCATTTCCAATTAGTACCGCATGCGCCTTATTCGCCGGATCTAGCCCCTTCCGACTTCCACCTTTTTCCAAAATTGAAAACGGCACTAGGTGGAAAGAAATTTTCGTCTAACGACGAGCTTATCATCTTCGTAAATGAGTATTTTGCAAGTCTTCCGGAATCGCATTTTAGAGATGGCATGAGGGCATTGGAGCACCGTTGGAATAAATGTATTGCTCTGTTAGGAGAATATATTGAAAAATAAAAATTATTTTGTATTTAAAAAATTCGATTTTCTTTTCCATTCTCACTACTTGTCAAACTACCCCCGTACAAACAAAAAAATACGTATTTTCATTAATCAATCCAATAAATTAGCCATCAAAGTATCTTTGAGAAGTATTATCAATAGGATTAAAAGATTACAATGCTGTACCTAGTGAATTTAAAAGCTTCTCAGTGGCACGTTTTAGAGTTCTCTTGAAGCAGGAGTTGTTGTCCAGATAGCTGTGTGTGATCTTCTCTACATCTTACCTGATCATTTGATTTTAGCTTGTTTGTGTTACATTGAAAAAAGCTTTTTTTCTCTCTCTGGTATATGAACTTACAGAATTTTAGGTTAAGTTAGCTTTTAGGCGTTTTCTTTTTATGTTAGTTTGTTTATTAGTCTCAAGGTGCATGGTAAGAACTTTCTTGCTTGAAGTTGATATGCACCCTGTGATTTCCGGAGGGTGGAAGATGCGAAATGTAAGGAAAATTGTAGATTCATTATACTGTATAGATAAATTTGTATATATCTTTCTTTTTTTTTGGAAATAAACTATTATTATTATTATTATTACTATTAAGTTTACCTGCCTGCCCCCCATTTTTGATTTAAATTAGAAATGGAGGATTTACAAAATATAATTTAATTAAAAATATAATTATTTATATTATTAATTAAATGTGGGCAATTGATGGTTATATTATGATTATTTGCTAGCACGTGTTTCGTTAAACTATATTTCTCAGGCCAATTAAACTTGACGTGCGCAATATATTGGTTGTACCGGGTTTCTATCGAGCGTTTAGTTTGACTGGTGTATTGTTTGTTACTATCTCGGCATTTTATTTCGTAAAACACCCGTTTTCTGATTTAAATCAGATAGGATAGTTTCGAGAGCATACTTGTTGTGAAAAATATGAGTCATGTATTTAAACATACATAAAACGTCCGATAACATTTTCTAACCTCTTTGAATCCCGTTGAAAAAGTTCATAAGTGAAAGCAGGGGTGTACTTTATAAGCGTTAGTTTTGAGAAAACATGTCATAGTATGTGAAATAAATCAGTGTGTATTTGGTGGTTATCGGAGAAAGTTATGCGGAATTGTTCTGTAAGAGTTTTATTGTGGATTCAGGTTCAACATTGTGATTAATTATCTGTTAATGATGGCAACTGGGTTGCCGAAATACGTATATAGAATACGAACATTGATGTGGTAAGGGGTTCCATTTACATTTTTCAATTAAATTGAAAAAGATATAATTACAATTAATGTTTAAAGAAAAATAAAGTTTACTGACGAATGCTGCTTAATATTTCGCAACGTGTTCATATTTATTTCTGCACTGTTCGCGTTTACGCAGCTATTATCAACAGTTTTAAAAACGCCTCGTTAGACATTAGATAGGTGAATCGATTCATTAAGTGTTTTAAATTCTCGAACGTTATCGAAACCGCAAAAGGGCGATCTCGAAAAATTCCGATCCCGAAAATAGATTTTTCATTTATCCGTTCGTGCTGAAAGAATTGCATTCATAAAGTTCGCCTTCCACAAAACTTTATTGGGACCGAGTAAATCTTCATAATTAATCATCACTGTTTACACGAAATATTATGCCGCTGTTGCAGTTCCTTCCTGCGAACATAGTTGTGGGTGTACTGAATTTTTGAAACGTCAATGCTGTTCAATTATGTGGATTGGTTCGTAACATAATTTTAGTGTAGTAAATGCGTTCGTAATATCGCATATGTTGGTTTTTTGATTATGTTATCCAATGACTGGGTACCTAATAAGTACCTAATAACATTATATGGTTGTAAAATAAATGTATTAGCAATATTATATCAAAGAACTGATAATGGATGATCAGTTACATGCGAAGAAATAGATTCCATGAACAGAAAGCTTAAAAACAACTGTTTTGTAGTCATCGATATAATCTCGTTTAATTTCAACGCGTTTATTACAACGTTTAATGAGTATTTCGATGCCTTTAAAAAATAATCTTTAAATTTAGTAAATGATTTCTCTACGGTCGTTCCAATTTTATCGTCTGCGTGGAAAAGCAGTCCTCATAAAGTTTTCTGAATATTGAGGAATAAATAGAAACCATTTGGAACCATTAATCACTGAAGGCTGATATATAACCCCTTTCCACATTAATTTTCGTGTTCTGTGTACGTATTTCGACAACTAACTTGTCATCATCAGCACATAATTAAACAGTGTCGCACCTGGAAAACTACGGCAAAATACCTGTACGAAAACAAATTCCGCACACGAACCGTACCGCTGAAAGCCACAACGCACACTACAGTGTGCATTTTGACTTAGTTGCCGAAACTTAGTTGTCGAAATACGTATACAGAATACGAAAATTAATGTGGAAAGGGGTTATATATCAACGTTCAGTGATTAAGTTAATCAATCACGGGCGCCATCAAAATTACCATTTAGTACCATGTCAGAAGTGTCAGAACTATTATTACCTCATATCTACAAGTTCCAAGAATAACAGTTTATTGCCTCCTTCATAAGTTAATTTGAAAAAAGCGATAATTATTGTAGTATATCAAAAAAGAGTGGACACCACTGCCGTAACATTTAATGTAACATCCCTCGTTCGGCCGGTTAGTTCACTGGTTATTACGCTAGATGTCACGACAGTGGTGTTCACTGTTTTTTGATACATTTCTTCAATCAATAGATTGATCAAGTTTCTATACGTTCGATGAAGCCAGATAAACTAACGAGTATTGGCTTTTTACGAAACGCGTACCTACCATTGCATTTCTCATTATATGTACATTTAATTTATTTCTAATTGTTATAGTATTTAAGATTTGCTCATGATGGTCTATAAATTTATTGCAAGCGCGTATCTGGCTAGTACGAGCACTGCAATAAATGCAAATAAGAAAAGAAATTGAAGGAGTTAATGGTTTGTGATGAGCAAGTCCAGGATGTGTGTCAAGCTGAAAAAAAGATTATTAAAACATTCTTAAAGCTTGAATATGCCAAAATAAAAAGTATTAATAATAGCATAATAGATAAAAGTAAGGTGTAAGTAGTCGCAAATGCTGTAATAAAAATAAATCATGAAAACTTTTTCATCACTGAGTTCACATGGAGTGAGTTCGAGAACGGTAATATTTGAGTATTTCCTGCGACAATTTTTATAATAATAAACAATTTAAAAAAAACACTTATCCGCCAGACTCCCCGGATTTTCTATGATCTGTTTATTTTCCTTCCCTTCGGGTGTTTTAAAAAGAGTAATAAAGTGGATGCTTATAGCGTTTCTTCGTAGAGTACAGAAAAAAGGTTTTTAAATGTCTTCACAGTAGAAATGTATATATTTGACACAGAAGAAAAAAGAAACCCCTTAAATATGGAAAAACAAGGGGCTTCTCACACTCCTGAGGTACTGGTCGTCAAAATGTTGACAACTCATTAACTTCTACCAAAAAAATAATATAATAACGCCCTCCTACGGGTCGTACGTTAATACATGAGTGTCACGTTTCCCTCGAAAACATGTGAAGCCTACGAAAAAAAAAAACAAAAAACGACCTGAAAACGATAACTAAAAAATATGATTTTTTACATACACACAAGCGATGTTTAAAAATTGCAGCGTGAAGATTTTTAAACGAACTAAAAATTAATAATAAATATAAATATAACGTCATTTACAGACTGGTTACGAAGTCTTGATCTATCAAATGAAACTTGAATTACAAAGAGTAACAACGTATTTGAAACACAAAGAGAAACTACCTCTACATATTTATAATGGATGTCCCAAAAGTAACGCAAGATTTGAATTTGTCGCCATTTGTGCAGTAAAGTGTTGTTGGCAACCCTAAAAAAAAAACAACTCGACAGCTGACCGTTTAGTGTTAGTAAAAATGGAGCGTTACACGATAGAACAACGTGTCTTCATTATTGAACAATATTTCGAAAATAATGAAAGCCTGGCGGCCGCAGTTCGAAAATTTCATACAAAATATGGTCAGACTAGTGTTTTAATTTCGTCAACTGTGAAAAGATTAATTGAAAAATTCAGGGAGACTGGATCCGCTGGAGACGCCAAACACACTGGTCGTCCAAAAAATAAGCCGTTCAAACGTCAATATTGAAGCAGTGCGTGAGAGTGTCGGTGACAATCCAGGAACCTCAATTCGGCGTCGTGGACAAGAATTGCAAATTACAAACAACTCTCTATAGCGTATACTCACTAAAGATCTGTGTCTCCATGCTTACAAAATTCAAGTAACACAACAACTGAAGCCTAATGACCATGCACAGGGAAGATAGTTCGTTGAATGGATTATTGAACATCAACAAATGGATGCTGATTTTTCGAGCAAAATCATCCTAAGCGATGAAGCACATTTTCACCTTGATGGCTTTGTTAATCGCCAAAATTGCCACTTTTGGGATTCTGAGAACCCACTTGTGATTGTCGAAAAACAAATGCATCCACAACGTGCATTAAATGAGGAGATTCAACGCCACATCAACGAAATTCAGCCACATTTATGCATAATGGTCATGGAAAATTTCGACAAATGAGTGGAGGCCATTTGCCCGATGTGTTGTTCCATAAACAACCCTACCCTATGTGCTTTATGATTCAATAAAAAAATAATAATCAAAAGACTAAAAACTGTGTTTTCTATGTAATTCAAATCTTGGGTTAATTTTGGGACACCTTTATATTAGACACCGTTGCAATCAGTGACATAGAAAAGTCATTCGATGCACTTTCAAAACGTGTCAATCGTTATATTTCCAACGAAGAAGAATAATTCGAATAAACAAAATAATTTTCTTCAAGATTTATTAACTAATTTTGTTAGTTTTAAGTCATTGTTGTTATTAGTATTAATTTCTATTATTTGTATCCACTATATAAGTTACAATTTTAGTGGAACCACTCTGGACAAAGTCCGCAAAATCCAATCTACTAAAAAGACCAATAATTTCATTGTACAATTCGTATTTTACAGTTTGACACATTTTTCTCCAAATTTCGTACATCGTATGTGCGTGGGCAAGGTGAAAAGTTCTCGGGCTGACAATGAAAGACTGCGATTTAAATTTAAAAGATGATTTTATTTTTCTACCTAATCTCCCTTGAGTTCGACACACTTGGTCCAACGTTTTTCTAACATCAATATTCCTTCCCGGAAGTGAGAATCTGGAAGGCTGTCAAAATATTCTTCTACGGTCTTTTCAACTTCTTCGTTGGATGTGAATCGCTTTCCAGAAATAAATTTTTTCAAATTTGGGAATAGATGGAAGTCTGAGGGTGCCAAATGAGGAGAATAGGGAGGATAGTCGAGCAAATCGTACCCCAAATCCCGCAATTTTCCCATCGTCAACGCACCCTTGTGTGCGGGTGCGTTGTTCTGATGAAAAATGAATTTTTTCTTCTTTAAACCAGGCCTCTTCTCGCGAATTTTGGTATCCAGATGACCAAGAAGGTTAGAGTAATATGCGCCTGTAATTGTTCTGCCTTTTTCAAGGTAATCAATTAACAAGATTCCTTTTGCATTCCAAAACACGCTGGTCATGACTTTTCCGGCAGATGAGATCAACTTCGCTGTCTTTGGCGCTGAACCACCGGCTTCCACCCACTGCTTCGACTGCTGTTTGGTTTCTGGCGTGTAGTGGTGGACCCATGTCTTATCCATGGTGACAAATCGCCGCACAAAATCGGTTGGATTCTTGTTAAATCGGTCCAAAGAATGCTCCGAAAATCCTTTGAGCATTTGCTTTTGATCGACATTCAGCAAATGCGGCACCCATCTTGCGCAGAGCTTTCTCATCTCTAATTCTTTGTGCAAAATGTTTCAAAAAAAAATGTCCAACACAATATCATGTACTTTTTCGAAGAGTCCCCGTACACTTTTGTCAACTTCGGATGAATTTCCATAGGGGTTAAACCACCCAAAACAAAGAAATTTATAACAGCACGATATTCAAGTTTATCCATTTAAAAAAATAACACGCACGACGTCTACTACAAAAATTCTTGCAAACAAGTTGAAAATTTTCATATGAACTAAAGACACATGCAGCCACGCAGGAAACATAAATTTCTGTTAATAGTAAAGCCATCTCTGTGTCAGGCCGAGAACTTTTCACCTTGCCCACGTATGTACATAGATATTCGTGACTGGCATCATTTAATTTTTCGTCAAGTAGCGTATTCAAATGATGGACTATTTGTTAGCACAGAAAGCTGAATTGAAGTGGGGTGTTGTGAAAGAGAAGTGTCCTTATTCCGCCCTGGTGTGGGTTCCATAATCTATTAATGCTGTCACCCTCAATTTGTTATGAAAATGAAGAGTGGACAAGAATGATGTGGGATTAATATACTGCGTCACACATGTAGTGTTAATAGATTTGTGTGTGGAAAGGTGTGATTTTTAATTTAAATTAAATATACGTTATTGAACCTATCGAAAATATTTTTGTCATTTTACATTTTACATATGAAATTTGCAATATAAAATATGATTCCAATTCATGTCTTATGTTGTGATTATAATTACAAATAATATAGCAAGTACTTTTGCATTGTTTTAACTTAAAAATTTTAACGTGATTCATTTTAAACCAACCTACATGAGTTATGTATTAAGTTCTTAATCAGTAATAGAAAAAAAAGTTTAAAAGTAGATTGAATCATACTTTTTCTTCTTATTATTTTTTGCACCCAATCTTGAGGGTGAAAGTGTTGGAATTGGGTTCTTCCTGGCTCATTCAAAATTGTTTAGTTCAGAAATGATCGATTATATCTGGCAAGAGTTATTGAATCATAACAGACAAGTCATTCATAGGTAACCTACAGTAGACTCGATACATACAATAACAAACATGTCCTCGTAGTTCTGAGTAGATTAGTACAGGAGATATGAGTACTGGTTTGGGTGTCTATACTACCAGGTGTATCGGAAAGTGATTACCGGTTTTACTAACAGATGTCGTTAGGCTTATGTATGCAGTGTTATGATTTGATACATATGTCATTTTATTCTACTGACATCAAGCTTCGAAGCCATATATGTTATATTTTGCAAAAGTAACACCGTCATAGATTTATACCTCTTTGAAAGTGTCAAGTTTCATGCATTACTTCTTTTCTTATTTAATCAAAAGAAAAATGCTGCTGAAAGTCATCGTTTGCTGATAGAAACTTACGGTGAGCATGCTCCAACCATCAAAACATGTGAGGCGTGGTTTCGACAATTTAAAAGTGGTGATTTCAATGTGCAAGACGAAGAACGTTCTGGTAGATCGAAAAAGTTCGAAGATGCGAAACTGTAGGAGGTATTGAATGATACCCGACGCAAACTCAAAAACAGTTGATAGAAGCGTTAAATGTGGCCCAAGAAACGATTAGCAACCGATTACGAGCAATGGAAAAAATCTGAAAGATGAGAAAATGGGTGCCACATCAATTGAATGACAGGCAAATGGAAATTTGAAAAATCGTCTGTGAAAAGCTGCTTCAAAGGTATGATCGGGAGTCATCTCTAGGTGATGAAAAGTGGATTTATTTCCAAAACCCTAAGCGCAAAAAATCATGGTTACACCTGGCAAAGCCGGCCCGTCGACTCCAAGGCCAAATCGTTTTGGTGGCAAGACAATGATCTGTGTTTGGTGGGACCAGAGTGGCGTGGCGTTTTACGAACCATTGAAACCTGGTAAAGCAGTTAATACTGATCGCTACCGGTAAGAAATTATCAATTTGAACCATACATTGATAGACAAACATCTAGAATGGGCCCGAAGACAAGGCAAAGTGATTTTACAGCACAATAACGTGCCGTTTCATAAGTAAAACCGGTCAAGAAAGCGTTGAAAGTACTGATGGGACATAATATCATACCCGCCGTACTCTCCAGACCTTACCCCGTCCAACTATCATCTTTTCGCATCAATAGGACACGCGCTTGCAGGGCAGCACTTGGTCAATTTCGAAGAAGTTGGAAAATGTCTCGATGAATAGTTTTGCTCAAAGGACAAACAGTTTTCTTGGGATGGCATCCATAAATCGTCTGAAAGATGGGCAAGATGTGTAGAATCAAGTGCCCAATACTTTGAATAAATAAATTTTTTCATTTTCTTGAAAATTTTTTAGTTTTTTTTACGAAAAAACCGATAATGACTTTCCGCTACACCTGAAATAAGCCAAATTAAAATACCCGTGCTTTTAAGAGCTCTACCATCAGGCAATCACCAAAGAAGGAAAAGAAAATATTTTTAATAGATCCGAAGCCGAATTGTACGTGTTTAGTATTTGCTTTGTTTGCATTTTCAATATCTTACAATCTTGGCAAAAAAATCTTCCATCGTTGATTAGAAAAGAAAACACTTGCCAGTTATATAATTCCTACATAAAGAATAGGTTATGTAACAACAATGACTGTCGCTATGAGGCACCAATAAGAAATCGATACTAGTTGAAGTTATTGTATCAAACAATATTATTTGTATTTTAAATTATAGTTACAATTGTGTATACAAAATATACAAAGAACAAAATCTCTTGTAGAAACGAAAATTAAGTAATCGAAGGGGCGAATTATTACGTTGACTAATTCTCTGTTCCGGATGTATTCTATTGTGTTTATTATTAGCTTTCCTCGAAATTTATTATCATTCCTTAACTGTTTATATTTTTATAACCTAACGTTAGTTACTAATGCACTAATGTACAGTTAGTTTTAATAGAAGAACCGTATTGAGCATAGTAATCATAAAGAGAAATAAACACATTACCATTAATGTGCATCTGACCGCGCCAAACCATTAAATCCACAAGGGTCCCCGAAATCTGTAAGAGAATGGGAATCTTGCAAGACGATATACTTCCTTGATTAACCTTCCGTTACTTCCGAAAATTGAACGGAGGCTTTCTTATTGTAACGTTATCGATACGGACCCTTCGCCTAAATTGGTGTATAAAACATGTATAACTGCATTCTCTTTTGAACGCCATGCCAGACTTGATTTCAAGCAAACAAAAGCACAAAGCAATCTGCGTTTATTAATAATGAAATGAAAGATTCCCGACCTTTCGGTTTTTATCAGATGTTGCTCTGAATTATAAATTGGTTGGTTTTTTAATTTACTTAAATTTCATTCAGTTCAGTGTGTTGTGCTTCCTATTTTGTACCTTTTCTTTTCATTTATAATAAATTTTGTAAAAGAATTTGTTTTGTTCACCTAGAGAATTCTCTTTTTATCTGCTTACGTAATTACTAAAAATCGACCATATATTTAAACAAAATCTCGATGATCATAAATTTAATTTTAAAAATGAAAATCCTTTAATCACTGAGGGTTGATATATAACCCCTTGCCACATTAATTTTCGAATTAATCTGATGATGACAACTTAGTTGTCGAAATACATATACAGAATTCGAAAATTAATGTGGCAAGAGGTTATATATCAACCTTCCGTGATTATGTGATTCAACCACAGGCTCCGTCAAAATTACCTGAAAATCCCTGTATATACAGTCAGTGCACGAAAATAGCAATGGTTTTAAAATTGCTGAAATATCAATTTATACGCTAAATAAAAGAAATTCAAGTTTATTGAACTCTTTATTCAAACATCTTACGTAACAATAAATAAATAGATTTCTTAATAACAAAGAGAAAATAAAACTGTTTATATTCTAGGACAAAGAAAATAATTGTGCATTAAAATAGCAGTCATATCAAAATACTAACCAAATGTCATTTTTTCTTAGTTAATTGGATTGAAACACTTAATATTTTATTGCTTGACCTTTATTGTTTATCACCTCTTCACACCTGTGGGGCGACGAGTTCTCTAGTCTCCTACGTGTCTCTGCTGAAATTGGTTGCCATTCAGTTTGGCATATTCTCCACAGATCGTCAATATTTTGCGGCTTAGCAGCAGATACAGTCTTTTTCAATTCAACCCATAAATTTTTAATGGCGTTTAAGTCTGGCGATTGTACAGGCCAACCCAAAACGCGAACGTTATTATCTCGAAACCATATTTTCGCTTTACACATCGTTATCCTGCATATACAAACATCTTGACTACACAAGCTTGTTGGATCAGCACGACTTTCGGTCTTTATCTAATCGACGCAATATGTACAGTGCCAGATTTATGCATAATCTATTATCAAATACAATTGACAGTGCAGCATTATTCAAGTGCGTTAATTTTCGTGTGCCGGGCCGTGATACCCGTTCTAGTTGCTTGTTGGAAATTCCTAGGGCGAGAACTAATGTTTTGGCTAAGTCACCGATTGGTCATATGTCACGGAATTTTATGATGACCCGTTTCATTGACTTGAGTTCTTAATTTATTATGTCTGGTATACCATTTTTGTTTAGTTCATTTTGTTATATTTACATGTATATATATATATATATATATATATATATGTTCTTTTTTTTTAATTTTTTCATCTCCTTCTTTTGTATGGATTATTTGTTGTGTTTACTTAGGCTATGGCAATATGCATTTATTTATTTTCTATGGTTGTTAATATTTTGTCCTGTTAATGGTGTTTCACTGTTGGACAATAAAGTTTTCTTATTATTATTATTATTATTATTATCTTAGTGGCATTTCTTCCTCTGCATATGGTAGAAGAACAGTTTGCAATATGTTCACATAGACAACAGCCTTCATTATGCCTTCTATCTTGTGTAAAGGGCTTACGCCTTACCACGAAAAACATCCCCACAGCATGATGCTTGAGCCTTCGAAATTTACCTTTTTTTACTCTTTTTGGTGTACTGGGTTTGAAATGCTGTCAATGGTGGTCTTCGTACGTATTGTTGGTATGCACCGGAATTAAATAAAACTATTTTCAATTCATCGAACCACAACACATCGCGCCATTTTTTTCGTCCCATTATACGCGTTCATGAGCAAACGACAATCAACTTTGTATTTGCCGTTTGTTTAATAATGGCACCTTCCCAGGCCCTCTTGCGCGCAATTTTCCTTGAATCAACCTTCGTCTAATAGAAGAGGTGTTTATACAAAGGTGTAACTCACTTTTGATTGCAGTTGAACTTATGAGCGGTGTCTTCTTTGCACAAGTTATAATGTTTCTGGCTTCTCTAGGGCTAGTTTTCCTTTTTCCACTACGATTTTCTTTCACTTTCCTTCAGCTCTTAGTCTTTGCAATCATGTTCGCAGAACGTAAAAGCCTATTTTATAAAAACTTGTAGCTTTTGCCTCTATTAAGTAGATCGAGTATAATTGCACTTGTTTCCGACGAACAATGTTTTGCTCGATCCATATTGCAACAGAAATGGATGATTAAAAAATTGTTGAATTGCTTTGCAACAGACAGAACTTTATACGTCTGCGTTTAAAGCCGCCAAGATATTGCTATTTTAATGCATAGGCAAATAACAGCGCATAACTAGAAGACTCAGTAATTCCCCCTCATATTCGGTACTTTACCGGAAACCATATATATTCAGGGATTCTAAATTTCAATATAGATGCATTAGAATTGTCCGTTGTAAATGCTATTTATAAGTATTAATTTAGGACTGCTGTTTTCGTGCACATGATTGTATTATATAATATAAAGTATTAGTTACAAATGTAAACTATCATATATTCAAACTTAACTAGTATTAATTTAGTTGAAGTGATGTAGTATATTTGTAAAGGACTTAGAAATCGTTGATTTATATATATTTCTTCAAAATTTCTGAATGGTTAAATCACAAACTACTATTACTAAAGTCAGGTGTCTTAAATTTCTCTTAGAATCTTGAAATCTATATCCCCTTGTCTATAACAACGTTTTAATTTTGTGTCTGAAATGGTTATTTCTAAACCATTTATGTTCCCACCAGGTGTTCCTCAAGGATTAAATTTGGAACCATTATTATTTGCCGAGTTATAGGTTTCAATCGTGAGGTGATTCGGTACAAGCTGATATATTCATATTGCAGGAGTCTGTCTGAATAATAGAAAAGGTAGATCAGTTTACACGCTGTAGGTGATTATTTATAAAAAACAACAGGATGATGTCACTTCCACCTAAATATTTTTATAATCAAACACGACGAGCCAAATTAGAACTGCCAACACTAAGAAGGAGAAGAACAGTAATAAAACTAAAATTGAGATCTCACGACGAGGTTCCAGTTATAGTTCATGGGATTCTTGTTACTGCTGCTTGACAATTTGGTAATTTAAAAAATCTCTAAAAATACGTCATTTGCAAAATTGTTCTCCTTTTCTACCTTCTTCTGGGCTTCCGGGCTGAAACCGCGTCACTGGTATAACTGACGACGTTTCAGTGCGACAGACAGTAGTAGTAGTTGAGCCCTGAAGATGACCCATACGGTACGAAACGTCGGCAGTTATACCAATGACGCTGTTCCAGCCCGGAAGCCCAGAAAAAGATAGTATGGACCAGGACCGCGGAAGTCTACGTACCGGATTGTTCTTCTTTTATTAGATTCATAAAATTTATGAAACGGCTTCGATGCTTTATATGGTCTTAGAATATATAAATGAGTGCACATACACACACACAACAGTTATTCATCTCAAAAACAACGAACTAGTAAAGTTACGAATGTGAAATTTGACAGTTGACGTTCTTGGAAAGACAACTTATGAAACTGCGTTATCTATACGTTATTCCCGTTCATCTCACCCTCCTAAGATATTTAGAGAATCATATACAGTATACACCTTTAATTGGAAACGAAGATTCAGTACTATGTGTATATAAAATAATTTATGAAGGTATGTTTCTTGTAACTGCAATAATCGTAAATTATATTAAAAATAGTTCCTTTAGTATTCGTACAATACGCGATATGATCAATCAATTAAATGTCTGGCTAGATTTCTGATTTGTGTTCAAGAACGCGAACGCCTGGAGAGTTTTTATCACGTCTGGTTGTAATTTGAAACACGAAGCTTGTTTATTAATGTAATAAAACGAATACATAATATATCAATTAGGCATATGAGATGTACGACGTCAAATGCAATTGTAAATAACATACACATACACACACACTAAGGCTTAGGAAACGACTGCTTTCGCAGTAGCGTACGGCTCAGTTACCATTAATATTAAAAATAATAAATGTAATTACTTACTATTTTAGTTTCTTTTTTGTGTTGTTGATGTAGACTGACGCAAAAATTCGTTGTAGTATTGTGTCATTAGTATGCCTTCCAGTGCTGACTCAGTCATACTCCTACGGCGAGGTGAAAATATGTTGGTGCATTTGGAAAAGGAGCGTTCTGCTTCTAATGATGTGATGTTCGCGAATTTAAAGACGTTAGCATCATATTCGCACTCTTGGTTTTCAGTTAAACTCTTGTCTATACGCTATAGTTTGAAAATCAGGATTCTTATTTACAACCGCACACAATTTATCGGTTGTTAATCTTCCTATACTATCTGTTAGATTTCCTAACGAGGCGCTTCATGTAATGACAGCTTGGTGTTCTCTAATTTAGAAATAGTATCGAAAAGAATTGAATAGTTTTCGGAAATTTGCTCTATTTGAGAATGGATTTCAGTTTCTGAAACCAGTCGCTGACTTACTGAAATTGCTTGGACATCTGGCGGATTTAAATTTAAGATTCAAAGTTTGATAATGTGTAAACATTTCTCATAATATAAAACGGCTTTAAGCCACGTTCTTCAGCTTGTCAATACCGGTTGTGGTGGCTGAGGAATGTCCGGCCAAACCTGTTTAAACTCACGAATGCGTTTTAGGAGATTTAATAAAAACTTTTTTGATAGAAACTATAAATTGGTCTACTTTTGGATAATTGTTTCTAATAAATTCAGGTACAAGATGACATACATAGAGCAAATAGAGAAACAATTGAGGATAAGATTGTTTTAGTAACTTTCCAGCTTTAACTATTGGATTGGCAACTAAGTACTTTCGGTTTTTACTGATAGAGAGTGTTGCTTTATTTTTTGTATAACGTATGTTAGTGCTGTACTTTACCGTTTGTCGCGTGATACTAGTCACAATGGCGTAACTTCAGAAGCAAGTAGTGCGTGATTTTTATTAAAGCTTTAAGTTGTGGGTTAATTTTAAATGGAGTGCAGACACCAACATTTTCGACATATTTTACTATTTTATTTCCGTAAAGGAAAGAAAGCTGCTGCGGCTCACAAAAAGATATGTGAAGTTTATGGTACTAATTGCTTAACAGAGTGCACGTGTCAGAATTGGTATAAAAAATTCCGTTCTGGAGATTTTTCCCTCAAAGATGAGCAACGTTCTGGTCGGCCTACTGAAGTTGATGATGACTAAATCAAAGTCATAATTGAAGAGCATCGTCATATAACTGTTCGAGAGGTTGCGGAGAGGCTACATGTATCGCACACAACAATTGAAAAACATTTAAAATGTCTTGGGCTAGTTAAGAAGCTTGATATTTGGATACCTCACGAATTGAAAGAAATTCATTTAACACAAAGAATCAACTTTCGCGATATGCATCTTAGACGAAATGAAATCGACCCTTTCTTAAAAAGAATCATCACTGGTGATGAAAAATGGGTCCTGTACAGTAACATAGTTCGAAAACGATCATGAAGCAAACACGATAAACCAGCTCAAACCACATCGAAAGCTGAATTGCATCCAAAAAAGATCATGCTATCAGTTTGGTGGGATTACAAAGGTGTTGTGTTTTTTGAGCTGCTTCCAAGGAACCAAACGAACAATTCTGATGTTTACTGTCAATAATTAATAAAACTGGATGAAGCAATCAAAGAAAAACGGCCAGAATTGTCAAATCGGAAAGGTGTAGTTTTCCACCAAGATAATGCAAGGCCTCACACATCTTTGGCAACTCGTGGGAAACTATTGGAGGTTGGCTGGGAAGTGATGCCACATCCCCCATACAGCCCTGATCTAGCACCATCTGATTACCATTTATTTCGAAGTTTGCAGAATTCTTTGAATGGTAAAACTTTCACAAATGACGATGACTTCACTCGCACCTGGTTCAGTTTTTTGCTGATAAGGACCAGAAATTTTATGAGCGCGGAATCATGCAGCTGAAAGAAAGATGGCAAAAGGTCATTGAGCAAAATGGAAAATATATAATTGATTAAAAACTATTCTTTGTTTAAAAAAAAGTGTTTTATTTTATACTACAAAACCGAAAGTACTTAGTTGCCAACCCAATACATTCGAATCCCCATCTGCGACCAACATTACAAGCTGGATTGCCGATGTATCGAACTTCCCAAATGTATGTTTTATAGTTTCAACTATCATTTCCGCGTCATCTGTAATATTCTACTACGTAAAAGAAGAATTTTGACATAACATTGGTGAAAGATCTACCTTACCGGCGCATATTTCTTTAATAGATGGCGCCACTAAGAATTACTATTTTAATAAGTTCAGTTTTCTCTGCTGACAGACTGTATAATATACATATTGATCGGCTCATATTCATATTACGTGAATCCATAAACAATAAAAACTACTCCAAAACATGCTCGAACCCACGGTGTACGACATCCACTTTTAGCGGTAATCGAATTGCTAATTCAAAGTGTGTTAGACGTGTATTAAATAACTTATTCATCACATGCAATTTGAGCTGTAATATTACTATTTGTCCAGATGTTTGGAAGTTTAAATGCATTTGTGTGCAATATGTTACGTCAGGTATTAATATAATTAGTTAATAGTTCTAACTGGGAACTTGTACACCCGTTAAGGACAATGAACTTCAATATGAATAGGTCCCGGATTCGCTCATTGTGATTGTAACAATTCTAAAGTTGAATTGGAGGGATTAAGTAAAGTTTGACCTAGATGTGTGGGAGATTAGAAATATATGTTTAGCAAAATCGAAATGAAAAGACAGATAGTAATAATTTATTCATTTATTATATGAGTATGATGAACATACTAAAGGCGAAACATATTACAAGATATGTTAAAGTATTAGGTTGTTGCATAAATTCGTTGCGCTCTCGTCAACATTGCTGAAAAAGTTCTCGTTTCAGTTTTTTAGATTTAACATGGATTAATCATGATTGACTTTTTGATAATATTTGGAAAATATTATTCAGTACTACTGACCACTCTATAAGAAATAATAAGGAAGAGAAGACAAGGAGAATTGCGCGGACCTTTTTATGATGGCATTCTTATAATGGGAATATTTTGGGAACGAAAAGAGATAGAATGTTCCGGTTTGAAGCAGCCTAAGAATCACGTCATGATACATAAGTAGACGCTAAAAAAACAATCACTTTTGAAAGTTAATTTTGGAGTTACTCACCAAAAGCGACCTTTTTATGATGGCGATAACTCCGAAATAGAAAGAGATAGAAAGTTCCGGTTTGAACGAGCGTAATAATCATGTTATGATACTTAAGTAGACACCAAAAAACAACCACTTTTGAAAGTAAGTTTCGCAGTTACTAACCAAAAACCTGTAATTTCGTCCAAATGACTGCTAACATCTCGGGAATGAAAAGGGATAACTGTACAAAATAATGCTTCTATTTACAATTTGCACGTTCCCATCTAAAAAATTCTCTATACCAACGTCGTGCGCCTCGGGTTTCGACAGCGCCCCGCAGACATCGTCCAACACTAGCCTCTACTCGAAGAAAGTAATATGCTTTTAGTGGGATTTCAAAGGCATAGTCTACTATGAGTTGCCACTAAATAATCATTACAATATTCAATGGTTGTTTGACGGTGGATGTGGTTGATTAACTAAATCACTTAAGGTTGATATAAGTATAACCCCTTTCCACATTAATTTTCTTTTAAGTTTTGCATATAAAACTGGAATAAAACAGTAGATAGCTTTTAAAGAATTCATTGTTTTTCGAAGTATTCTCCACGAAGATTAATGCACTTTTGCATGCGCTAGAGCCAACTCTGGAAGCTATTGTTCCACTCGTTTGCTGGTACAGTCAAAATTGCGTCTCAACTGCTTCTACTGACGACTGGAACATTTGACCACGCAATCCGTTCTTGCTTTTTGGAAAGGTAAAGAAATCGCTGGAACTTAAGTCCGAATTGTACGGAGGATGGTCCAACAATTCGACATTAAAAATTCCACTGCCTTGCGTGCTGTGTGCGGTCTTGCATTGTCTTGGTAGAGGTTGATTTGTTGTTCAAAGTTGGTTTTTCGAAGCTCAGCGATAACTTGCGGCAAACAAATGGTTGTATATCAATCACCAGTAACTGTTCTTTGATCTTGTAGAGGAATTGTTGATCTGCTTTAGAGACAAATGTCGTCCCGATCTTTTTGAAGACACTCCAAGATTCATCACCACTAACAATTGTTTACATGTTTTTAGAGTTTCCGGCGTTAAAGCGATCTAGAGTTTTTGACACCAATTCTCCCTAGCCGCATTCTGTTCTTCGGTATCCAACGGGAAACTAATTTTTTTACACACAATTCTTTATGCCGCCCACATGTGAATTCTCTATACTAACGAGAAATTGTTGACTGATGTGGTGCTTCATTGCCGAAAACAGAAACCTTCTTGGGCTTCTTGTTGAGATAATTGTCTTTGTCTTGTCGAAAATTATAAAAAATTATTCTTGGTTTAATTCTATTTTTCAAGTAAGTTGTCAACTTTGACAGTTCGTTGTAGTTACGACACTACACGTATCGCAGTGAAAGTTTGGATTTAAGTTAACTAAAGATGGAGGTTAATTTTTAGTACCAGCATTTGATTAGTGGCACCCTCTATGTCCCACTATGCAAAACTTAAAAGACATCCCACGTATTTGTGCGTAGTTGTCGAAATACGTATACAGAATACGAAAATTAATGTGGAAAGGGGTTATATATCAACCTCAAGTGGTTAAAACAATATTCAATGATAAATTTGCTTTACCTTTTGTCATTGCTTTCTATATATTTAAACTATTATACTATTCTACAATGAACTAAATATTTTTTTACAAATAATTTCGAAGAATTTGCAATGTTAACTTTTGTGTTCGAAGTCCATAATCGGATAATCGGCTTACTAATATCACATTCATGCAGTAATAATATTCATTATTGTACTTGTCTCATGTTACATAATGTACGTGTAATATGCTTCACAAAGGAAAGCACTTCTGGATTATATTTCATTGTACACGTCGAAGAACTCATCAGGAGAATAATCCTGCGAGAGGAATGCTTTAGCACTGTATTTGAAATATGTTCTACTTGTGATTGTAATTAATGAGGTGAAGTATTAAGCAATATACACTCCGCGCAACATGAATAGGACCAACTGCATATATGACATTTGTAGTTGGTATAAACATGGTAGCGCGCTGGAATTGTTATTTTCGAAAATAAGAGGGTTGATAAAAAGATGTATGTAGGTACCAAATATAATTTTTGTAAAAGTCAGTGCAAATGCACGTTACTAATGACAATAAGTAGAGTAATTAAACGTCACTTGAATACGACCAATCTACAAAATAAAAGATTCGTTTGCAATAACAAAATACTTTATTGTTCAATAATGAGTACTTTTGCCATTATTTCTTATAACCTCAAATAGTCGGGATGGAATGGAATTATACAGGGTTCTCAAGTAGTCAACGGGAAGTTCCGCCCAACTTCGTTTCAGCGCCTGCTCTAGTTCGTCAGCGCAACTGAATTGGGTAGCATTGGAGTACAATTTACGCGACAACCATCCCCAAACATTTTCTATGATGTTCAGGTCGGGGGAGAGCGATGGCCAATCGAGAACCTCCATGCCTTGTTCTTGAAACCAGCGTCGAACAATGCGCACGATGTGAATACTGGCATTATCCTGTTGGAAAATAAATGGTCCACCTGCCATAACGTTGGAAAATTTTTCTTTCACCTGTTGCAGCAGCTGGACGTACTTTTCCGAATTCTGTCTGCCCTTCACTATTACTAAATCAACAGGTCCGTTATAGGAAACAGCTCCCCATACCATGACTGAACCAACATCGGCTCGCCTTCGTGACTGAATCACTTCATCTTTACGTAAATCGTGGAAATAATAAGAAAACCCATCCGGGCCATCTAAATTAAACTTCTTCTCGTCACTGAAAATAACAGTTTGCCATTCTCTTGTCCACCCCATTTTTGCTTGAGCAAACTGAAGACGTGCAGTGCGCTGAAATTCCCTTAAAGGAGGCCGTCGTTTAATTTTCAAACGTTTTAAATGCGGACAGGTCTTCAGTAACTTCTGTACAGTTCTTACCGATGCATTCGTTCCAACGTTATTCGCGATTTGTCTTGCCGCTAATGCCGAATTCGGTGCTTCGCGTAATATAGCTCGACGTTCTCTCTTAGTTGTAACGGATGTTGTTCGCCCTTTAAAACGTTTTCCATAATTCTCGGGATCCCTAATAAAATTGTTCACAACCTGGTGTGATCGACTTATTTTCTTTGCAGTAGCCCTTGAGGAATACCCTTCTTGATGGAACGCTTTAATTTTTCCAATTTCTTCCATACTTAAGCACTTCTGTCGTCCCATCGTTGCACAATACCCTTAATTACAGATGTTTGTTTATCCGGATACACGTTGTAACTGGACACTCATCCGGTAGCTTACTATTAAATACTGGTCGTATCCAACCGGCGCGGTGCATTTTATATGTATGTGGTACTTACGTCACCCAATGCATAACGTTAGGCACTATTGCGCAATAATGCGTATTATTTGCCATATCATACCATTACAAACTTGCATTGTATTTTTAGTAAATGAATTGTTTTTCAAACCACCGAAAGCTTGCAACAAGTCGGGTGGTCCTATTCATGTTGCGCGGAGTGTACAAGGTGAATTTTCGTCAAGTTCTGGAAACTAATATACAGCACTGTAAAGTCGTCGTGGAGGCTCTGATATATTTAGATAGGGACAGATATATTGACAAATAAATAGAACATTCCAGCGTATTCGCATGAGCGTAGGTAACCTTTTCCACTACACAAGAAGATTCTAGAATTTCCCGGGTAACTTTCGAAATTATCTCCCATAATTTAACTATATTTAAGAGTTACTTTTTCTTTGTAATTTAATTTATTGTAACTAATATTAGCTCCTTATGTTGCGCATCGAAACCAAAGAGATATTTATTAGAAAGAACATCTAATAATGAAGTACAACAGGTTGAAAATTTTGCATGAAACCTAATGCTTACGCGATGTTTCTAACCCCTCCAATTCAACATTTTTTCGTCCACTCGTCCATTTAAACGGTTCAGTAGCGACAATTTACTTAAAAATCTTTTAAAATTGTCTTATCTATACATTCTTCATCTTGGCTTCTGCGTTGGGCCCGTGTCTTCTATAATTCTGGTACCGATGTTTCGTCATCACTTGTATAGGTCATCTCCAGGGCTTAACTGCTGCTACTGCTTTCGTTGTTGCACTGAGATTGGTGTACGACTGTGGTGGATTGGTTTATATGGGAGTATAGGTTACAGGTCAATGGAGTGTTACGATTCCGGTTGAGTAGTTTGAAGATACTGAGTTGTTGGGCGTTGTGCAGGAGGTAATCATCGTCACGGTTTAGGTTACTCCCTGCACAATTCCTGGCAATCTGTTATCTCCAAAGTACTCAATCATAACTGTAAAACTCCATTGATCCGTGATTAAATCTCTATTTTCAAAACACACTGTATAGCTTGTACAGAGTGTCTTTTTCTAGGTAGAGAACTTTAAATTGGCAATACTGTTTTCTGTGGCAGTTCTTGGTTGTTTTGGAGTTAGTTTGGTTTGGCAATTCATCATGAATAGACTCACGTCGGACTAACGTTTGCAAATTGTTCAAAAAAACATCGTTCAATTTGAGAAATTCATCGGGCATTTCGTGCATTTTATGGTGCTCATAATCATCAATCAGAGCGATTAATTCGAGAAGCTATGAATCGTTCTTGCAATACGTTTACTCCAAAATGATAATACGCATCCGGTAAGACGTTGTACAGTGCGCACACAACAAGTGATTGATGGTGTGCAGCATAGTGTTGATGATAGTCTAAATGCGTCGATTCGTCATCGTGCTCAACAATTAAACTTGCGTCTACCCACTATATGGAAAATTTTGCTTAAAAGTCTTGGTTTACGTGCTTACAAGATCCAATTCCTAAAGAAATTAAGCCACACGATCATCGCTCGCGTCCTATATTTGGTGAATGGGCCGAAGGAAACATTGCTATTGATCCACAATTTCATTGGAAAATTTTATTCAGTGATGAAGCACACTTTTGGTTAAATGGCTATATCAATAAACAGAATTGTCGCATTTGGAGCGATGATAATACACAAGCCATTGTCGAAATACCATTACATCTAGAAAAAGTCACCGTTTGGTGTTCTTTATGGGCCGGTGGAATCATTGGTCCATACGTCTTCAAAGATGATGGTTGTCAGAACGTTACAGTCAACGGTGAGCGATACAGAGACATGATTACTAACTTTTTCGTGCCTCAATTGCAAGACATTAATGTTGCAGGCATGTGGTTTCAGCAGGACAGCGTCACATGCCACACAGCATGCGATTCAATTAATTTACTGGAAGAAACACTTGACGAACGATTAATTTCATGGACCTGTTAACTGTCTACATCGTTCGTTCGATTTCACGCCATTAGATTATTTCCTCTGGGGATATGTAAAGTCGTATACCTACGCTGATAAACCTAAAACAATTGAGCACTTGGAAGCCAAAATTCGACGGGTTATTGCCGAAATACAGCCTGATTTACAGCGAAGAGCGCGTGAAAATCGTACCTCCAGATTACGTCATGAACGCGTTAAACCGCGGTTGGTACATGCCCGAAATCATATTCAATTTTAATGCCATAAAATTATCTTTAAAACAAAGCCACTTTCATGGATATTAAAAACTTTTTTCGGTGTTTTATTTCAATTTAAAGTTCTCCACCTCCAAAAAAAAACACCCATTATATACAATATTAGCCCTATAATAAAAAACTGCTTATATTTGCTATTCTGTGTACCTTATTAAAATCCATTTTAACTTGTCAAAGCAAAAATTATTCTAGAATTCGCAGCTAGTAATTTATTTAATGTATTTAATTTATAAGACTAATGTATGGATTTAGCTTAGCTTGTCAAGTTTGTTAATAATTTAGACATGTCTGTACTATTGTACGCGAAATTTAATTCGAAATTTCTGTTTTGACAACATTTATAAGACTTTAAGCACACGACATATGAATTTTTAATTAAAAATAAACGTTACAAACACTAAATATTTCATTCGAACAAGAAATGTGATGGATCTAATTAATAATTACCCTTATTTTCGAGGCTGCGAAATTGTAATATATATACAAAGATTGTGAATTACATAATTCGATGATTCTCCTTGACACGTTTATGCGAAATTGGCAAGTTTCGTGTATGTATCACATAAGGCCGGTTAATTGGTACGTTATAAAAGCAGACACGTCATTTTTAATGCATTTCTATTTAATTTGCATATTATAAAAGTCACATATCTGCTGAATGATCCACGACAAGTGTGTGGGGTGGCTAGTAAAATATTTCCTGTACCAGTCAGACGATAGGTCATTTTGACATCGACATTTGACGTACATTTTTCTAATGTCAAAATATCATTTGAAGTTTTGTTTCGTTACGATGCACGATGGGGTCAAACACATGAATTCATGACCATAATTCTTTCCATGTACTATTGAGAGTTTTATAACGTAATCTGCCAGCAATCAGTAAATCTGACAAGAATACATTAATAAAACAGATTAATTTTGAAATGCGACAATAAATGTAGTATATTACGAAGAAGCTTTAATGTTGCAGGCCGAGGTACTGCGTTTGTTAATAAAGAAAAGATTTATTGTATGTTATAAATTATAATACATATACACAGTCTGTCGCAGTGAAAACCTAACTTTTTAAAACTAAGTAATTCTTAGTGGCTCCATCTATTAAAAAAATATGCGTCGGTAAGGTAGATCTTTCACCAATGTTATGTCAAAATATCATGACATTTGCATCATTTGAAGCAAAGAAATTGCGCATAAAATAACAGTGTGTATTTGGCATTAGTCGAAAAATGAATTTTGAACGAGAAGTTTTAAACTCGGTAAATCTTTTATTGAAACGTTTAGTTTGTTGAAACAAATATACGTTGATGCGTCTTTATCACGTACATGTGTATGAGTGGTATAAACGATTTAAAGGCGGTCGTACGGGTATAAACGAGAACGAACTTCCGGGTGCAAAAAAAATCTGTGGTTACGGAAAGTAACATCGAACCTGTACATGACTTTGTCAAAAATGAGACGAAATTCTCATTGTGATAGGTGGGAATGGAATTACATATTTCCGAAGATTCAATTTATCGCATTTTGACACAGGATTCGAGACTGAGAAAGATTTGTGCAAGATTTGTACCACACAAGCTAACTGAATTCAACATTGTACAGACTTGATTAAAGACTCAAAAATATAATCGGGCTGTTTCGTGACAATATTCTCTAAATTTATTTGAATTTATTTCGTAGCCACAAGATATAGTCTCTAATATAACTTTAAATTTTCTTATTGACCTTTCGTCTATACATTCGGACGACAGAGATGGATTCTGGAAAAAACTGCGGGCTGTATTGCCATCGTTGGTATTTCTGCACCCTGGTTGAGGTTTATATGTTCATCATTATCTGTTTTGTTGGTAGTTTATACGTCACGTGTAACAAACACTTGAAAAATCGTATCCATACATGAAACGTGGATAAACCAAATTGAAACGCTCTATTGTCAACGGGTCTAACATTTATTCTCTCAAGTCTCGAAGTTTTTTGACGTAACTCCACAAACGTAGCACTTCATAGTAGAACTCGTTTCCATCATCGCATTGCAGACCTTTTCATCACCCATGGTAAATAGTACTGTATGCATTACGATTACTATATTGTCGCTCTATGAGCAAATTATATTTCGGAGCTGTTGTATTCGTTGTTTAATATGGTTTCGTGCTACTGTTGCAAATGTACGGGCTGACAAAAACAAGGCGAAGATGGTCGAGTCTAGTTACATTATCAGCAAGTGCGTTTGATACTAGCTGCAAAGGTATTAACGATGTTAGAAAAATATAAACATCAGAAGCACCTTCCTCTTTAAACTTTTGTTTGTGTTCACTATGACCTGCGTGTCAGTTGCCTGCCCTTTTCGGTATCAAAATTTAGAAGTTATTCTTGTAACCCTGTAAGCCTTTTCGTTATATGGACGAGTAATTGCTGTAACTGTTCTTGAGGAGAATCTTCGGTCTCGAAATTTAGACCCGAAGAAACTAAGGGGAACAAATTGGAAATCATGTCCAGAATATTCGCAATTTCGTATCTCTCGGTATGCAAGCTTCGGCAACCCACAGTACAGTCTTGCTCAATTTCTTTCCAGTGACATTTAATTTGAAACTTATAGTACATACACACAAAGCAATCCATTCTTGTTCAACTAAATAAAAACAAATCCAAAACGTTTGTCCATAAAACAGCGTTTTCCTTTCTATAATATTTCTGACCTTTACTCCCAGAGTTAATAATAACAATTTATCCGAAATAAATGTCACAACATACTATTAGTTACAGTTAATAAAAACTTTGTCGCAGTCGAACAACCTCACGTACATACATACGTAAATTAACACGTAACAACTCGTCCAATTTCACTCTGTAAAGTCCGTATCTTCCATATTATTTTCAATTATGTGTAAATGTTGGAATAGGTTAAGTTGGAAGCGTTCGGGTAAATTTTCGTTTTTAACGTTCCGCGCTTCGAATATTATTCCTCGCTAATTGCCTGTTTGATTTCAAAATTGATCAAATATAACCGGGAAAATGGGCTCCGATAAATGACCTAAATATTCCAGGAATTTAAATTTATCGTTTATAACGGATTATTTACTCGAAGATTCAAGATTTCCGAAATATTTTGAATGGTAAGTTTCTCGCCGAACTTAATGTATAATATTAAAGTAATTCAACGGCGTGGGTCGTCTTTATAAGTATATTGATGTTATGTTAATATTGGTAATTTTAATTTGATTAAAGTTAAGTTATCTAAACCTTCATAATTTTCTTTAAATAGCTGACATGTTTATTAATCATATAATACGATTTAGAAAGCAAAAAACTAATTTAAATATAGCGCCAGTTTTCAAGTATTTAGTATTTTTATTTTTTAACGAAATAACAAATTTTTTTCGTAATATAAATCCATATATCAGGGGTTTCCTAAGGAAGTACCGCGGCAATCCGGGACGCTGTATAAAGTAAACAGCAGAGCTACATTCCTGCGAACGCAAACAGATATAGCAGTCTGAAATATTCTAGACTAAACATTTCGAAATTGCTTCGAAATTCCATGCGTTCTTTTAGTGATTATGTATTGGGTTGGCAACTAAGTACTTTCGGTTTTGTAATATAAAATAAAACACTTTTTTTTTAAACAAAGAATAGTTTTTAATCAATTATATATTTTCCATTTTGCTCAATGACCTTTTGCCATCTTTCTTTCAGCTGCATGATTCCGCGCTCATAAAATTTCTGGTCCTTATCAGCAAAAAAACTGAACCAGGTGCGAGTGAAGGTCATCGTCATTTGTGAAAGTTTTACCATTCAAAGAATTCTGCAAACTTCGAAATAAATGGTAATCAGATGGTGCTAGATCAGAGCTGTATGGGGGATGTGGCATCACTTCCCAGCCAAGCTTCAATAGTTTCCCACGAGTTGCCAAAGATGTGTGAGGCCTTGCATTACCTTGGTGGAAAACTACACTTTCCGATTTGGCAATTCTGGCCGTTTTTCTTTGATTGCTTCATCCAGTTTTATTAATTGTTGACAGTAAACATCAGAATTGATCGTTTGGTTCATTGGAAGCAGCTCAAAAAACACAACACCTTTGTAATCCCACCAAACCGACAGCATGATCTTTTTTGGATGCAATTCAGCTTTCGATGTGGTTTGAGCTGGTTTATCGTGTTTGCTCCATGATCGTTTCCGAACTATGTTACTGTACAGGACCCATTTTTTATCACCAGTGATGATTCTTTTTAAGAAAGGGTCGGTTTTATTTCGTCTAAGATGCATATCGCAAAAGTTGATTCTTCGCGTTAAATGAATTTCTTTCAATTCGTGAGGTACCCAAATATCAAGCTTCTTAACTAGCCCAAGACATTTTAAATGTTTTTCAATTGTTGTGTGCGATACATGTAGCCTCTCCGCAACCTCTCGAACAGTTATATGACGATCCTCTTCAATTACGACTTTGATTTGGTCATCATCAACTTCAGTAGGCTGACCAGAACGTTGCTCATCTTTGAGCGAAAAATCTCCAGAACGGAATTTTTTATACCAATTCTGACACGTGCGGTCTGTTAAGCAATTAGCACCATAAACTTCACATATCTTTTTGTGAGTCGCAGCGGCTTTCTTTCCTTTACGGAAATAAAATAGTAAAATATGTCGAAAATGTTCGTTTCTGCACTCCATTTAAAATTAACCCACAACTAATAGCTTTAATAAAAATCACGCCCTACTTGCTTCTGAAGTTACGTCAATGTGACTAGTATCATGCGACAAACGGTAAAGTACAGCACTAACATACGTTATACAAAAAATAAAGCAACGCTCTCTATCAGTAAAAACCGAATGTACTTAGCTGCCAACCCAATACTTTACCAGATCATTTCGAATATGGTTTTGAACTCTTCATGTCTTCATTTGTATATCTTTTTCATTATTTGCGTTGTTTTTTATTGTATTGTCAATGTAATATTTCCTTTCGTAAGTGCTTACCTCATTCGGAGTTTCTCGGTTAGGTTATTAATAAATACTATTATTATTTTTGTATAATATTTTCATATAAGGTTTTCCAATAGGGATGATATGATTTTGAAGTAACATTTCGACCGTTTGTAATATGTCATGATCTGTCATTTGTTTTTCATTGTATTCAGGAGTGTCTACAATTTCATCATGGAGAGATATACGCAAGAACAACGTTTACAAATTATTCAGTTTTATTATCAAAATAATCGTTCTCCAATTGAAACTTTTCGTGCGCTTTTGCCACTTTATGGTCGTAATAATCGTCCAAGTGTGCTCGCTATTCGTCGAATTGTTAAAAATTTTGAGGTTACATTTTCTTTACATAATTTTCAAGTGCCAATAAGACAAAGAACCGCTCGAAGTAATGCAAATATTGCTGCCGTTCGGGCAAGTGTTACTGAAGACCGTAATTTGTCGATTCCAAGACGTTCTCAACAATTGCAACTGTTTCAAACCACAACCTGGCAGATTTTGAGAAAGGATTTGGGTTTGCATCCCTATAAAATTGTTCTCACTCAAGAACTGAAGCCATTGGACCACCGTAAAAGTCGTGAATTTGCTAATTTTGCCTTGGAATAACTCGAAAACGATAACGATTTTTTTAAGAAAATCATCTTCTCTGATGAGGCTCACTTTCATCTGGATGGTGTGGTAAATAAACAAAACTGTCGATTCTGGTGCGAAGAAAATCCACAAATTATTTATGAAAAACCATTACATTCACCTAAATTGACAGTTTGGTGTGGTTTTTAGTATGGTGGAATCATCGGTCCATACTTATTGCAAAATGAAGCTGGTAACACCGTTACTGTCAATGGAGAGCGGTTTAGATTGATGATAACCAACTTTTTATGGCCGATATTGGAAGAAGTTGATCTTGACAACATTTGGTTCCAACAAGACGGGGCTACGTACCACACATTAAATGCAACAATAGAATTATTGCGAGAAAAGTTTGGAGATTCGATTATTTCAAGAAATTGTGATATTGAATGGCTTCCGAGAAGTTGTGATTTAACACCATTAGACTATTTCTTGTGGGGTTATTTGAAGTTATTGGTCAATCGAAATAAACTAGACTCTCTTGAAGCTTTACAAGTCAATATTGAACGTGCCATTCATGACATACGACTGGATTTAGTGGAAAAAGTGCTCGAAAATTTGGTTCATCGAATTCGTTCCTGCAGAAGAAGTCGTGGAGGCCATTTGAATGACGTTTTATTTAGAACTTAATTGTATTGATTGTACTTCACATTAAATAAAAAACTTTTGAATTTTCTTAACAATAAGTGTGTTTTTTTTTAAGGAATCATATCACTCTTATTGGAAAACCTTGTATTTTAATTCGATGGTTTTGTGATTCAATTTTAGTAAACGTGAGGTTTTCAGAACAATTGTTTTCATTTTTGCGTCTAATTTATGTCATTGTACATATTTTGACAAGGGCGCCGGGAGAAAATATTAAACCTATAAACACGCCGCGGGCTGATAAAGTTTGGGAACCTCTGCAATATAGCCTAAATTAAAAATATTCTAAAATAATTAAGCATTCAGCTGAGTGTCGGTTTTATAAAGCATTTTATCATGTAACCATAAAGCTGCATTTATCTCAATAAATCTCCAAATGAATTAATAACAATCTACTACTAACATGGACTGCTTAATTAATCTCACTGAAAATCCCCATAATACTGGCTTCGCTATAATATTTGTAGTTACGTTTACACCCGCCTTTTATTAATAAAATGATAAACATTAAAACATTATTGTAAACACTTGATTCTAATACCTGAAGATCATGTTGTCGAAACATAAGCATAGTGTTAAAAGTTTAAGAGCATATTACAATATATTGTCAAGACACTTTTTCTTTACTATATTATTGATTTTCGAGAATCGCTGGCAAATTGACTAACAAAAACTAATTAGAAATTTTTTAAAAGCCTTTTTATTTTACATTTTTATACAGCATGCTACTTTTCTACATACAGGTTGATAGAAAAGTTTTGAAAGCAAAAATGAAACAATGTGAATTTTTAAATGAAATTAGTTTTTTTATTCAATGTAATCTCCCTCAACTTCAATACATTTATTCCAATGATCCTCCAATGATTTTATACCATCTCTGTAATGATTTTCTGGAAGCTCTGCAAATACTGTTCCACGGCTGAAATAGCTTCTTCATTCGATGGAAAACGCTTTCCACGAACGAATTGTTTGAAGTTTCTGAAGAGGTAGTAATCACTCGGAGCCAAATACGGTGGTTGTTCAAGCAATTTGTACTTTAATTCATTCAATTTAGCCATCGTCAAAATACTTTTGTGTGAAGGCGCATTGTCTTGATGAAAAATTATATTTTTTTTCGCTAAACCAGGTCTTTTTTCACGAATTTTTGCATCTAGATCAACTGGATGCAAAAATTCGTGAAGGTTACAATAATGCTCTGAGTTAATTGTTTTACCTTTTTCAAGATAATCTATCAATAAAATTCCTTAAAATATCCCAAAACACTGATGCCATAACCTTTTTTGCCGATCGTCCTGACTTCACCTTTTTTGGAGTTGAACAACCAACTGTAGTCCACTGTAATCGTTCTTGTTTCAATTTAGGATCATGGTGGTAGATTCAAGTCTTATCCATAGTTATAAGACGACGCAAGAAATCGGTTTTATTCCGCTCGAATCGCACCAAGTTACCCTGAGAAATTTGTTTTCGATCCAGTTTTTGTTGAATTGTTAACGAATGCGGCACTAACTTTCCAAATAGCTTTTTCATATGTAATTCTTCATCTAAAATAGGGACTACTCGTTCGTCTGAGATGCCTATGGTATTAGCAATTTCACGCTTAGTCAAATTCGGATCTTCACTAACCATATTATGTACTTGCTCAATGATTTCTGCTGTCGTTGTAGTTTTTGGTCGTCCATTACGTGATTCATCTTCAACGCTTGTACGACCACGTTTAAACTCTAAAACCCATCGATGTACTGTTGGAAATGAAGGAGCACATTCCTTTAACACGTTCACCATTTTTGTATGAATCTTTGTTGCTGATAAACCTTCCAAAACAAAGAATTTTATTACAGCGCGATATTCAGTTTTTTCCATTGTTAAAAAATACACCGACACGTCTAATTCAAATGGATTGCTAACAATGAATGAATTGACAGATTGAGATAAAATTCTTAGTGTGTTCATATGACACATGAAATATTAAAATGGCGTATGAATTTTGATTCCTCTACTGCCTAATAGGTGTCGCTTTCAAAACTTTTCTACCAACCTGTAGTTACCATTTACGTTCAAATATTTGTCGTATCTTGTGATGAGCTTTTGACAACCACCATCATAGAATTCTGTCGCAATTCCTTTGAGGAAAGTTGTGACCTCTTCTTTGAGTTCTTCATCGTTTTAAAAACGTTTTGCTTTCGGGAACTATTCCAGTTTGGACAAAAGATAGTTGTCACTAGTATCCAAGTCAGAGCTGTATAGGGAATGATTGATAATTTCCCAACGAAACTTTTGAATGACTTCTTTCATTTCCACGCCAACATTAGGCCGTGCGTTGTCATGCAGAAGAATATGCTCTCTATTTAATAATTCTTCATTAAATTGACCATAATTAGCCTAAAATTTGGTGCTCCGTGTGGGACTACACGGGATGTTCTAACCTTACTATTTTATCCTGAAATCTAAAGTAAAATTAAAGTAATTAGCTTTAAGTGCGGACCTAGTTCGCGTCCTGCTTAACTATGTACAATATGTCTTCTAACCCAAGAAAGCAATCCGCTCCTTAAATATCACGTTCTATATACAAATATACAAATGTAAACAGGAATATCATCTCGCACCTACGAGTACATCTTCAAGTGGTTCCTTCAAGTCGAGAAGCCAGTGAATAGTTCACCATCATCGTCATGTTACTGCTCGCCCATCCTGGAGTCCTTCTCCTCCTTGTGGAATTTCTCTACCGTTTCTTCTGCTTTTTGAGGATCCTTGTAATAACAGTGAACCCAGTAGTCACACCACTCAATAAATTTACTCGGACATTCATTCCGGTATCCAATCATTCACCCTGTATATGTTGCGTATATGTACGCGTCGCGTATAATAAATCGCTCGTATTTTTGCCAAACATTCACTCTACGTATGTCGCGTATATGTATTAATAGTCTCTAGTAAGTGCGTTCCGCGTGCTGTGTTGCGTGTGTGTCGTGTGTGTATGTGTGTGTCAGAGGTATGTTGACCCGGTCTCTCATTCATAGAAGCGCGAAATGCTAGACAGCATTCCGCGCCTTCGAGTCTTAATCGACCATCGCAGTTTCTTCAATGTAGTATGCATCTACGTTTATGCTGATTATTTACGACATGGACTCAATAAGCAAAATTCCTTGCCGGTTCCGAAATTATTGCTATCATCAAATTTGTGACATATACGTTTTATGATTGATAATAAAACCGCACAATATAAGCCGCGTACAGTCCAAGCTCAAACCAATAGATGTACGGGTTATGTGAACAGTTTCCTAGCGCTAGGCTGAGGAAATGCGAAATGTCTCCATTGAACATTCTTAGTTCTACCAGTCACGTATTTTCCAAAGCAAACTCACCTAAAAAAACAACTAATTTTTTGGTAAACACATATTTGTCCCTTCTTAAGAATTACAAAAGTCATTTCTTCTATAAAAGCAACATGCGTCTTTGCAAAGTTTTCACGTATAATTTTCTCTTGCTTTACTGTTACCTCGAGTAATTCTTTTTCAAACAGAACATATCGGGTCACTAGATATGCTTGAGCAAAATCATATTGAATATTCTACGTCTGAATCAATGGTAAATGCTTTTCACCAATTCCTACTTTTACTGTTTACTGGTACCTCGAGTAATTCTAGCTTTTTTAAATCTAATTCCATACGTATTTTCTCCTTAGAACAGATTGAAAGAGTTTGGAGATGTTCCAAGAATTCTTTGACCACGAGACTTGCTGACAATCCCAGTTTTCTGCTCCTCGATTACACATGCGTCTTTGCAAAGCCTTTACGTATAATTTTCTTTGGCATTTTCACTTTTTCAACTTAGAAAAATCCTTCCTTTTATAAGTTCGACCTTACTTTAACAAAACAGGACATATCGGGTCGCTAGATATGCTTGAGCAAAATCATATTGAATGTTCTACGTCTGATTCAATCGTAAATGCTTTTCACCAATACCTACTTATACTGTTTACTGGTACCTCGAGTAATTCTAGCTTTTTTAAATCTAATTCCATACGTATTTTCCCCTTAGAACAAATTGAAAGAGTTTCGAGATGTTCCAAGAATTCTTTGACCACGAGACTTGCTGACAAATCCAGTTTTCTGCTCGTCGATTACACACGCGTCTTCACAAAGCCTCGACACATACATTACTTTGGTTTTTCCCCTTTTCCAAAATTCCCTGAGCTATACTCTATAAATTTGCTCTGTTCTGAAGACGAAAGATCATCCATTCTTGCGAAATTGTAGACCAACCTTTATTTTTTGTAATCAATGTAATTAATATCCGACTCATTGCTTTGTAAATATTTCTACAAATCCAATAATTTCCTTTTGTATTTATTTCTCCAAACTATTTATAACGTAACCATTCTTTTCATATAAAACGATTTTTTTGATATTTTTGCTTTTACATACAAAAACTTCAGATAATATCAAACAAAACGTTACAAATAAACTTTATCCATCATCATTAAATGTGCGCACAATAAAATCTAGAAAAAACGACTTCATCTATTTGCAGCAAATTCTGAATTTGATTAGTTAAGTTACCGAATAACCAGCACTACGTGGAGACACAGATGTTCAAACGGATTTTTATAAAATTTTAATGGCGCAAAAGAAAGACAATTCGAAAGGCACATATTATTTTGCATGAGTAAGTGTGTATATGTGTACGTATAGAATTTTTAGGCGTCTCAGCTGTAACTTTATTATATATTATGTAATCCAATTTAGATGCTGCCTATCATAATATAATCAGATATTCCCTGCTGGCAGTTTATTTGAATGCTGAAATGCTACATTTCCATTTTTATTAGCGCAAAAAAAGAAACTGTGGACCTATAGATTTGCATGTATTGAGAATAATTTTCCTACACGTTGATGTTAAGAATTTGTTAAAAAACTAGACTTTTTATGAAATAAAATATAAACAATAAAAATAATAATGATAATAACTTTATATATTTTTATTTTATATTTTTTTCTTTTTTCAGTAATGGAAATGCATATAACAGTTAGAAAATACAAAGAAATTGAAACTATCAAATTAATTTTTGTTTTTTCGAATAGTAATTTAATATTTTTGATATAAAAGAGAAGACGGAAAGACAATATCGAAGGAAGTCAATGTAAATATGTATATATAAGGGCTGTTTCAAATTTCGCGGTTTTTTTAAAGAATAAATAAAACACATAATTTGCATTCACTTTCAAAAACTTCTTATTGGTAATTAAACTATCAGTTATGACAACTAAGTACTTTCGGTTTTGTAGTATAAAATAAAACACTTTTTTTTTAAACAAAGAATAGTTTTTAATCAATTATATATTTTCCATTTTGCTCAATGACCTTTTGTCATCTTTCTTTCAGCTGCATGATTCCGCGCTCATAAAATTTCTGGTCCTTATCAGCAATAAACTGAATCAGGTGCGAGTGAAGGTCATCGTCATTTGTGAAAGTTTTACCATTCAAGGAATTCTGCAAACTTCGAAATAAATGGTAATCAGATGGTGCTAGATCAGGGCTGTATGGGGGATGTGGCATCACTTCCCAGCCAAGCTCCAATAGTTTCCCACGAGTTGCCAAAGATGTGTGAGGCCTTGCATTATCTTGGTGGAAAACTACACCTTCCCGATTTGACAATTCTGGCCGTTTTTCTTTGATTGCTCCATCCAGTTTTATTAATTGTTGACAGTAAACATCAGAATTAATTGTTTTGTTCCTTGGAAGCAGCTCAAAAAACTCAACACCTTCGTAATCCCACCAAACTGACAGCATAATCTTTTTTGGATGCAATTCTGCTTTCGATATGGTTTGAGCTGGTTTATCGTGTTTGCTCCATGATCGTTTTCGAACTATGTTACTGTACAGGACCCATTTTTCATCACCAGTGATGATTCTTTTTAAGAAAGGGTCGGTTTCATTTCGTCTAAGGTGCATATCGCAAAAGATGATTCTTCGTGTTAAATGAATTTCTTTCAATTCGTGAGGTACCCAAATATCAAGCTTCTTAACTAGCCCAAGACATTTTAAATGTTTTTCAATTGCTGTGTGCGATACATGTAGCCTCTCCGCAACCTCTCGAACAGTTATATGACGATTCTCTTCAATTATGACTTTGATTTGGTCATCATCAACTTCAGTAGGTCGACCAGAACGTTGCTCATCTTTGAGGGAAAAATCTCCAGAACGGAATTTTTTATACCATTTCTGACACGTGCGCTCTGTTAAGCAATTAGCACCATAAACTTCACATATCTTTTTGTGAGCCGCAGCAGCTTTCTTTTCTTTACGGAAATAAAATAGTAAAATATGTCGAAAAGGTTCGTTTCTGCACTCCATTTAAAATTAACCCACAACTAATAGCTTTAATAAAAGTCACGCACTACTTGCTTCTGAAGTTGCGTTAATGTGTCTAGTATCATGCGACAAACGGTAAAGTGCAGCACTAACATACGTTATACAAAAAATTAAGCAACGCTCTCTATCAGTAAAAACCGAAAGTACTTAGTTGCCAACCCAATATTTGAACGCGTTGTTGTACCGTGTACGAAGCCATTTTTATAAATCTCGTACATCACACTTTTTGGATGCCCATATACCCAGACAAATTTAGTGCGCCATCTATATTTTATTTATTCTTTAAAAAAACCGCACAATTTGAAACACTCTTTATATGATAAAAATGAAGCATATACAAAATTTAATTTTGAATTATCCTAAATTAGATTAATTTAATGCAACAGCCGGTGGATACTTTGATTTTTCTATATCTTTATTTTAATTCATATCCCGTCAAACCAGTGCACAATGCAAGACATTGAGAAAGAATAAAAAAATAAATAAATTAAATTACAAAAAATATAAGAACAAAGTAAGTATCTATTCATTAATATATTTTATTCTGCACACAATTGCTTTTGATTACTAACAAGTTCACTCGAATCTTAGATATTAATTCATTTCGATAATAAATTTTTTTAAATTACATAATTTTCAAGAAAATGGAGAAATGTATTTATTCAAAGTATTGGCCATTTGATTCTACACATCTTGCCTATTTTCGACGCAATTTATGGATGCCATCTCGAAAAAACTGTTTGTCCTTTGAGTAAAACCATTCATCGAGCCATTTTCTGACTTCTTCGAAATTAGCGAAGTGCTATTCTGCAAGCGCGTATCCCATTGATGCGAAAAGGTGATAGTTGGACGGGTTAAGGTCTGGAGAGTACGACAGGTGCGATATTATGTCCCATCCAAGTGCTTTCAACACTTCCTTGATCGGTTTTGCTGTATGAGACGACGCGTTATCGTACTGCAAAATCACTTTGCCGTGTCCTCGGGCCCATTCTGGAGGTTTTTCTATCAAGCCATGGTTCAAATTGATAATTCGTTGTCGGTAGCGATCAGAATTAACTGTTTCACCAGGTTTTAACAGTTCATGATACTCCACGCCACTCTGGTATTACCAAACACAGAGTAGAGGGCCTTGCGACAAAAACGATTTGGCCTTGGAGTCGATGGGTCGCTTTGCCAGGTGATAACCATGATTTTGTGCGTTTAGGGTTTTCGAAATAAATCCATTTTTCATCACCCGTCACTATTCGATGCAGAAATGACTTCCGATCATATCTTTGAAGCAGCATTTAACATACGATTTTTCGGTTTTCCATTTGCCTATCATTCAATTGATGTGGCACCTATTTTCCCATCTTTTGGTTTTTCCATTGCTCATAGTCGATCGCTAATCATTTCTTGGGCTACATTTAACGCTTCTATCAATTGGTGTTGAGTTTGGGTTGGGTCTTCATCCAATAACTCTTGCAGATTCACATCTTCAAATTTTTGCAGTCTACCAGAACGTTTTTTGTCTTGCACATCGTAATCATCACTTTTGAATTGTCGAAAGCACGCCTCACAAGTTTTTATGACTGGGGCATGCTCACCATTAAGTTTCTACTAGCAAACGACGACTTTTAGCGGATTTTTTCTTTGGATTAAATAAGAAAAGTAGTGAGTGTCACAAATATACTTTTTTAGGCACGAAACTCGACATCTTCAAGGAGGTATAAATCTATGACAGAGTTACTTTAGCAAAATATAACATGTATGGCTTTGAAGCTTGATGTCAGTAGAATAAAATGACATATGTGTCAAATCATAACATTGCATACTTAAGCCCTTCGACAAAAACCGGTAATGACTTTCCGGTACACCTGGTATATTGTATATCAACGTAAATTTGCAAATATACATACACTTGACATTCTTTTTTTACCAATTGTGCGTCCAAACACAAGTATAAACACTAAAAAATTAAAAAAAAGGTTTTGTAGATGTAAATTTACAAAACTCGACAGTAAAAAAATAATAAAAAAATGTATGTACTTATTTTATATATTCTTTTAAAAAATCAATCAAATAAAAGTATGTAAATATAAAATTAATATATTGTAGGTTCAAAAAAAAAATAAATAACTTGAAAAGGAAGGAAAACCTCGCACGTTACGAAAAAGTCGTTATTTTCACTAACAAATGTTCGAATGCTTCAACTTGTAGTTCCAAATCAGTTTCAATAAAGCAACAATCCATCAGGTTCACGATGGCGTACGATTTATGTGTTCTGTAATAATTCCATCAATAAATCGGTCTCTAAATCAAATATTGTCTAATAAAGTGCACGGTGCACCGTTGGCAGTTGCAATTTGAAGTTTGCAATCTAATCTTATCAGGATTACACGCCTTCGTGTTAGACTAACATAACTACATGGCAGTCAGTAAAATATCGAAATGGTTTGCACATTGCCATGTTGTATAACGTATTATAAACTATGTATGTCGGTGTTGGCTTTTGTTAAATTTTGCTTTTCTTTGCGATATTTTTTAAGTGAATTTTGTAATAAAAACTGCGAAGTTATTACTTTAATTACAAAATTTACTGAATATAAAAATGGAGAAAACAGTAGAATACTCATTTTGGAAATGACACGAAATATTTTTTTTTAATCACTGAAAATTGATATATTAGGTGCGCAACTAAGTTCTCGCTGTTTTTTTGATGAAAATGCAACTTTATTGTGAAAAAATGTTTACAAATGAATCATTCAAAATATTGCCCATCGCTAGCGACAACTTTTTCCCATCTATCTGGCAGAGCTCGAATACCGTCACGGTAAAAGCGTTCGTCTTTTGAGGCTATCCACGAATCAAGCCATTTTGAGATGTCTTCATATGCACGGAACTGCTGATTAGCCAGACCATGTGCCATCGAACGGAACAAGTAATAATCGGACCGCGCAATGTCTAGGGAATATGGCGGATGGGGTAGGACCTCCCATTTGAGCGTTTCTAAGTAAGTTTTAACGGGTTTAGCAACGTGAGGCCGAGCTTTGTCATGCTGTAGAATCACTTTTTCGTGCCTCTGCTCGTATTGTGGCCGCTTTTCCCGCAGTGCTTGGCTCAACCGCTTTACCGTTCCCTAGTGATGGTTTCGTTCGGTTTCAACAGCTCATGATAAATAACATCGCCCTGGTCCCACCAAATACACAGCAAAACCTTCGCAGCGTGAATATTCGGCCGAACCGACGACGTAGAACCATGACCGGGTAGTCCCCATGATTTTGTTCTCTTTGGGTTGCTGTAATGAATCCATTTTTCATCACCCGTAACGATGCGATGAAGAAAACCCTTCCTTTATTGCCACTGGAGCAGTTGTTCACAGGCCAAAAAAGCGACGCTCAACGTCTCTTGGCTTCAAATCATAAGGAACCTAAGTTCCTTGTTTTTGAATCATTCCCAACGCATGCAATCGCTGGGAAATGGCTTGGCGGGTAACTCCTAATGCTGAAGCAAGCTCTTTTTGCGTTTGGCACGGATCCTCATCGAGCAATGCCTCCAATTCAGCGTCTTCGAAGGTTTTTGGTCTTCCTTCACGCGAACGGTCGTGAACATCGAAATCATCGTCTTTGAAGCGACGGAGCCAATCACGCCACGTTGTTTCACTTAGAGCAGCATCTCCGTAAACTTTTTGGAGTTCTCGATGCGCTTCAGCCGCCGTTTTCTTCGAATGAAAGAAGAAAAGCAACACTTCCCGCAAATGACGATTATTTGGCACAAAATCAGACATTTTCACACAACCAAAAGTATATGACGCAAAAACAAAATCACTAATGTGTCAAAACGGTTTGTTTACCATACGTCTAAGCTCGGTTCATGACGTTTTGGTTATGTCATAATCGACCAGCACTTACTACTGGAACCATCTCTTGAAAAACAGCGAGAACTTAGTTGCGCACCTAATATAACACCTTTCCACATTAATTTTCGTGTTCTGTATACGTATTTCGACAACTAAGTTGTCATCACCAGCAGATAATTAAACAGTGTCGCACCTGGAAAACTACGGCAAAATATCCGCACGAAAACAAATTCCGCACACGATCTATACCGTTGAAAGCCAAAACGCACACTGTATATTTGTTTCACATATTTTTTAAAAGATTCTAGTCTTAAACTAAGATAAAAGACAAAAGAAAATAAACGTTTTAATTTATATTTCTGTTATCTAATCCCATACTGTGCGCTGTTGAAGTGTAGATCGTTCTATTTTTATTAACAGCGTTGTTTTTACTTGTCATCAGTCAAGTAGTTACAGGTTGAGTCATGACAACTGTTAAAATGGCGGGCTATTGAAAATGAAATGTCTTATTGGATCACCTTTTATTAGGTTTTGCTAATTTTTTAATTTTTCTGGCGCAAACCTAAAACTCTTATGAGAAACAACAGCTGCTATCTAATAATAAAGTTCTTTTCCCGTAGACAAATATTTAAAATAATAAATATGAAAAATAAAGCACATTGACGTCACAGATGTAACTAATAACCGCTTTTAGTTATAGAGAGAGCGGATTTGTATTTCTCTTCATTTTTTCAATCGACTTTTTTTTAGCTTTGATCACCGACGTAACGAATATGTGCAAACATTTTTTGATGGAGAATATATGTATATAAAGCAAATCCATATTAATAACCTTTACATTGCATTATATGTGTATGTATCTCAGAAGTTTGGGTTTACATCAAAGAAGAGCTAATTTAAAACCGGGTAATCTCCGGTGTTTAAACACCGCTATTCAAAAACCTCTAATAGGAAATGATACTGCGAAATTACATATATTATTTTACACCGCGTTATTTGCTTGTTTGAATTTTGCGAAATGCTGTTTGAGCATTTTATTTTAAAGGAGTAAGTATGGATTAGTATTGCACATTTATTAATTATTGTTTAATTAGATATTTGCAATCTGGTACGTAGACTTCCGCGGTCGTGGTCCACACTATCTGCTTTTGGGATTCCGAGCTGGAACCGCGTCACTGGTATAACTGCCGACGCTTCGAATCCACTCATACGGGACACTTTCAGAGCGCAAGGGCGACAGACAGTAGCAGTAGTTGAGCCCTGAAGATGTCCCATCCGAGTGGGTACGAAACGTCGACTGGTATACCAGTGACGCGGTTCCAGCCCGGAAGCCCAGAAGCAAATATTTGCAGATTTAATATTATTCTTTTTAAAATTGGTCGATATGGTATGATTGTTGTATATACAATACAGCATTTGGTAAATAAATTAGGCCAGGTCTCAGTTATGGTGATATTTAAACAAAATTGGTTGCTATAAATTTGAATGCCAAATAAAATGCGAATTCTTCTGTGGTAGTAACATAATGCTTATACGAGGGCAGCTGTTTATATTTCGGGAACTAGCAACAGTGTGTACCATAAGCGATGTAAAATATGGAGACAAGTCTTGTTTCTATGAGGGTAGCCGTTTATATTTCGGGAACTGCCAACACTGTTAGCGTTGCCTCCGATCTGATGATTGCTTCGTGAAGTTTGTCATTTTTGACAATATATTTACCTTGACAGTTTTATTATTCGGTCGTCATTTCTATTGTTGACAGTAACTTGAAAATTTTATGTCAGCGAACAAATGGAATTAACTCGCGAACATTTTCGTGCAATTATTTTTCATAACTTTCTGCGTGGATTATCTCAACAAGTATACCTCGATGAACTGAACTCTTTATATGGTGATGAAGAACCATCGAAAACTACAGTATATCGTTGGTATCGTGAATTCAAACTTGGACGGTGTTCTTTGGACGATGAATTTCGTGAAGATCATCCCACAAATGTCGTGTCGGCAAACATTAACGCAGTGTCTGAATTAATAATGCAAGACCGTCATGTGACATACCGTGAGATCGAGGCATCTCTAGGTATTAGTAACACCAACGTGTATAAGATCCTGCATGAACATTTAGCCGTTAAGAAGCTATGTTCACGTTGGGTACCACATAATTTGACAACCGCTGAAAAAGGACTCGCGTCGATTGGTGCCAAGGAATACACAAAAAATACAATGGCGGTGCTTCAACTAATATTTATAAAGTCGTTACAGGTGGGGAACCTTGGGTCTATACGTATGAGCCCGATAGTAAACAGCAGTCGACTGTGTGGGTATCCCAAGATGAGCCAAAACTAACAAAAGTTGTTCGCGCTCGAAGCACATCAAAACAAATGGCCGCCTGTTTTTTCGGAAAAACCGGTCACGTTGCAACCGTGCGTTTAGAGAGTTGTAGAACGGTCAATTCCGAATGGTACACAACTATTTGTTTGCCAAAAGTTTTTGAAGAAATAAGGAAAACAAACCGAAAACGACAGTTCATTCTCCACCATGACAATGCGAGCTTTTCGTTTCAAACAATTGAATATTTAACCAGGCAAAACATTGAATAAATGAGCCATCCGCCGTACAGTCCTGCTCTAGCACCCTGTGATTTCCTTTTGTTCCCACACGTGAAGAATAAACTTCGTCGTCAACGGTTTTCTATGCCGGAAGAGACAGTTGAGGCATTCAAAGCTTATGTTTTGGACATACCGAATTCACAGTGGTAGCAATGCTTTTCGGATTGGTTTAAACGAATGCAAAACTACATTGATTTTCAAAGGGAATATTTTGAAAAGCAACAAAGCTATTTTTGATAATAACAAACTTTCTTTTGTTTACTATTCCCGAAATATAAATTTCTATCCTCATATTATTTTTTAAATTGGTCGATATGGTATGTTTGTTGTATGTACAACAGAGCATTTGGTAATTGATTTAGGCCAGGTCTAAGTTATGATATTTTAACAAATTTGTTTGCTATAATTTTCAATACCAAGTAAAATGTGAATTCTTCAACGACAGTAACATAATGCTTATTATTATAGCTCCATAGAATATTAAAACATGCTTCGATATTTGAAATCGCCACATTTTTAATTCATTTAATCGATGTCCGGTTATAGTACAGCACAATATTCCTCCACCCAAATACAAGAATTGAATAAATTTCATGTGCTGGAAGGTCAAGCACCGTCATATTTCCACTGAAATATATTTTTTGATGTAAACACGCGATATACCTACTACACGTGTTTATATGTGAAATAAACATAATGTGAATGTGATATCAGTTACAGCATCACCTGCTCGAAACCCATAATTCAAGCAGTTTTAATCGAGGTGTCGAAACCACGAAACTTATATATATACACGCACATTTAAAAAAAGTATGAAGTGGTCTTGAAGTGATATATGGCTTTTATTGTTTAAATTACATCGAATTTTTTATTAATTTATTTCGTGTCTATCTGAATGGAGTGGATTTGTAAATGGAATCGAAAAAATATTGTCCCTTTGTAGTCTACGAGAGGTGTTAAATTTAACCAACAAAAATAGAAAAACTATAATGGGAAATTATAATTTTTACTTTTTTTTAACATCGTATATACATTGTGGAAGTCTTTGAAAGAAATCGTTGCCATTAAGCAAGATTCGAACTTACGTTTTGATGTTGACTAGCCGTGTGTTTTAACCTCTAGACCACAGAGAACTATGATATTCGAAACTATTAACATAACGTAAATTTCGAAAAGTCAAATATTTTCAAAAACACGTGATATATTGTTAGTTTTAAAAATAATTGAATTCTGTACTTTCGGGAAGAGGTAGGTAAAGAAGGTCGAGACGTTTCCTTTGATTGGAAAGGTAATTTCCACGAAGAATAGAAATGTACATCTTAACACAAAACACATCGTGATAGTTCTCCGCCAAAGAAGGGCAAAGGCGTTTGCTTCACTTCTTATTGGTTACCTTGTAAAAAGCCAAACTATTAACGAAGCATTATGCTTACTTTCTGAACAAAGTGAAAATTGCCATTACTAAGAAAAAAGGTCCGCAATGGTTCGAGAAAATGCTATTTTATTCAAATATTTTCAATAACACATTATATATTGCTAGTTTTAAAAACAATAGAATTCTGTACTTTCGGGAAAAAGATGTTCGAGATTTTAATGTTTTCCAAACTGACCCTTATCAACACCTATTTTATTATTTTTATTAGTAGTATTTATTTTAGTATTGATTTATTGTAAAAATAATAAATAATAATTGGTGACATGGATTACGTTGTATCTCTCCTAATAGCATTTGTTTTTCTTTTGTTATAGATAACCCGAGCTATGTGGAAAATAATACTGTGCGTGATGATGCTTTGTTGTACAATGTGCGTAATGTGTTGGCCTGCTAGTTCTTTGGATAACGCCCGCACACTTCCTTTCGGAAGCCAATACTCTAGGCCTGATAACAGGATAAACGAAGATTTATTTAGACGTGTTTATTTTCTTTACCGGCCAAGCAAAAGAGGTACGTTAAATGGATTATTTTTCGTAGTTATCTTTTGCTTTAATTTCCAATTGAATAATTACTTAAATGTAGTTCTCTTGTAAAAGATTTAATATAAACGCATGTAAATTAATTATACTAGAGAATGTGGTTAAATGTAAAATAGAAATAGTTTTTACCTTTTTCTTCCTCTCCTTACCTCTTACTGTACAAATATTTTGACAACTAAGCTGTAATCTTCAGTAGGCAATAAATATAAGGAAATAAAATTGCGAAACGCGCGATTTGAAATCCACACAAACACTGTTTTTGTGGATATCGATTCAGAAGAGAATAAACATAATTTATTCTTTACTAAAGTTGACGACTTCGTTGTCGAAATATGTACGTATCTGGGATACAAATATTATTACGGCAGTTTCTTTTACCTTTTTGATTAATAATGATAAACTTAAGTAATAAGATAATTTTGGTAAAAAAAAATTTTCTAAGATTTCAATAAAACTTGATTTGTAAATTTTATCAATATTTTTGGTAAATTTTGGAGACTGCGGTTGATTAAATTATTTAAAAAAGGTTAATAAAACCCCTTTTCACGATAATTTTCATATTCTGTATACGCAGTTCGACAGCCAAGTTGTCATCATCAGCAGATAAATAATCACAGCGTCGCGCCTGGAGCCACAACAAAACCCGCACAGAAACAAGTCCGCATCAAACTTTTACCATCGAAAGCCGAACACAATTGTATTCTAGTGTTAAAACTAACCATTTATCTTAAAGTATACCCCCTGCTTACTTATGCGAACCTTTTTAACGGTCGTATGTTACTTTTAAATGAACTGAAAGAGATAAGAATATGAAATCGAATCACCATCAGCGTTTAACACACGGTTTCTGTTTTTTGAAATATATAAACTTTCGTAGATACCTAATTTATGGTAATTATTCATATTCTTAACCAAATATAGACAATCCGCAGTGATTATTCTTTAGCACATGCTTTACTGAACTAGATTTATCAAGTCTATTAAATTTAATGTCGAACGTTTTGTCTGATTTATACACTGTTTATTGCAATTTAGACATTTCATTTTGTATATCCCCGATTTTTTATTGACCACGGCTTAGTTTTTAGCATTTCCTAAAAAGGATTTGATGGAGTTAGTTGGCCGTAATGTAACTTAAAAACCACGCTTTTTAAGAACATTATTTCAATTTTTCGTCAAAGGTTGAAATGATAAACATATAAATTGCTTCTTTCGATTGCTTTGAGGTGACAGACATGTAGTGTCCCAGATTGTTCTTTATATTATCTTTTCTAATTCACTCATTGGTTATTTCCGAATCAAAACCATTGTATCTCCAATGTTCTCAATACTCGTAAAATTCAACTCTCTTTCGTATCTCATTTTTGTTAGTGGGAAGCTAAGCAAATGATTAGGAATCAACAAAATTGTTAGGAGTTATTAACCGTGGGCATTTTTAACGCGTCTTTAGTGTCCCTAATCATTTCAGGTAATGGTTTTTTTTATATTCAACATATGGATCTTCTAAAACCGAGTTTTTCCACTCATTGAAACTCTCTTTTTAGGAAAACTGATACAAGTTTGCATTCATAAATAAATTCTCTTGTTGTATCGGGAAGAATTTATGAAAACAGAAACTTGTTTTTTTAATAATTCACTCCATAATTAACAATGTTATAACATACACAAAGGAAATGCAACAGATATGGGTAGTTACATAGTTTTTTTATTTATATTTCACAGACTACGTACATATCCACAAAGTCATTTGTATTATTTTCAAATGCGTCATAGCAAAATGGTTTGGAGGAAGATCTTGAGTGATGATTTTCAACAACAAGAAAGAAAATGTAATGGAAAAATCATATATTACGTTTTCAGATGGTATGATACAATACTATAAAGTTAAATTCAACAGCTAGTATCTCTTGGGAAATATTTGGTTCGTTTTAACGATGAAAGCTGAAAAAGAATTTCACCTACTCATTCGGTGTCCTCGGTTGGAGTGGTTGAATTTCTAAAGTCTTGTATACATGGTGTTTCGTTTGTTTATATATTTATATAATATATATATATATATATATATATATATATATATATATAATATTGAGGTTAATTTTGTACAAATTACAAATGTAATTGCATAGTACAATAATTATATAACTATTTGCAATATTCAATGTATAACATTAACTATTTCGTTTGTTTGTAATAATTTAGAAACAAATTTTTACATAAATGTTAGTTTTCACTTCAGCTTTTTAAGAGTATATACAGGGTTAAGCAAATATATGGACCCATTCCAATATTTTTGATACGACTTTTTAGATTTTAATAAAATATTTCCACCTTCAAATAAATGCAAAGAAGGCATTCGATGAGCAGATTTATATTCGAATCAGACTTCTGATTTAACTGAAAATGGTGTTAATTTTTTATTTTAAATGAAACGTCCTGTATATTGTTCAGAATTACAAATCTCTGCTTTGCAAGTTCAATAGTTAAGGTTTTAACTTTTCTATTTCCCCTTATCTGGTTTAATTATTCTATAGTTTTTATGAAACTTGAATTTTGCAAACACAGTATCTTTCGGCTTCCACATAAAAGAGAACTTTACGTTTTCTTTATTAACTTGTGAAGGTCAGTAGTGTGAACTTGGCTTGTAAGCGGTTTATTTTGAACTACTCCTTAATCTGCTGACATTGATTCTTGTATATGAACATCTAAGGGTGGTAAATTCAATATCACCTCCAGCGCAGATGTAGGAGTTGTGTTCATGGATCCTATAACACTTGAGCAAAGTCTGAGTATGTAACTTAGGGAACTGCTAATTCCTTTTTGCTTAGATTTCGACCGCAACCTGATTATTGCATAAGTGATTGTCGATCTATTTACTCTCGCGTCAGTTTATAGTAATTTCTACACGTTGCACCAACCCAAGGCTGTTGTGTTATTGGTGGATTTTAGAAAATGAGAATTCCATGTACGCTTTTGGTTAAACAGTATACCTAACTAACATGCAACCATACGAGGATGATTTGGCGGAAGGTGCGACTCGCCTATGAGTGTGAAAAAATTGGTATTGTTTTCGAGTAGACCATGCATTTGCAATAGGTTATTTAAATTTTCAATATCATCAGACGTTTGGTTTACAAAACACGCTTGCTTAAGGAAGACGTGTTTTGCGAAAGTTGTAAAATAAAATCACTGTTCATAGTGCAATTCAACATTTGTTTTTTAAGAAGGAACATAAATGAGATATTGGTGGCTGTAGGGCAAACATCGTAAAACGATATTCCTTCGAAAGCCACGATTTTCCGATAGGTTGCTGGTTTTAAACGATACGACATAAATCTCGAAGATAAAGAACGTCCTGGATCACCATTGCATGTTACCATTCCAGAAATTATTGAAAAAATTCATGTGTTACGTTCGCCAAGAATGAAAGTGGAGGAAATTGCCAAGACTGTAGACATGTCTACTAAACAGATACACCACATTTAGCTTGTCGAATTGGCACATTTAAGCTCTCTGTAAGGTGGATGCGTTTACTAAATGCATATCAAGAAAAAAGTGAAAAAGTGCGAATTTTCAACAATTTCAAGTTATTTAACATCAACTCAAGAGATTTTTTACATCATTTTGGTACGATTGATAAAATTAGCGCCATTACTATGTGCTAGAATCGAAACGATAATCTCATCAGAAGCACCATCGCAGTACTCTTCCGGTAAAGAAGACCAAAACGTGTTATTTGGTTGGAAAGGTAATTTCCAGGAAGAACAGAAATGGAAATCTTAGCACAAAAGACATCGTGGTAGTTCTCCGCCAAAGAAGGGTAAAGGCGTTTGCTTCACTTCTTATTGGTTAGCTTGTAAAAAGCCAAACTATTAACGAAGCATTATGCTTCCTTTCTGGACAAAGTGAAAATTGCCACTACCAAAAAAAAAGAAGGTCCGCAATGGTTCGAGAAAGTGGTATTCCATCATAACAATGTGCTTTCATATCTTAGTCGCATTGTTTGGGGAAAACTGGATGAATTATAAGTCCAAGTTGTTGTAAACATTGTCTAATGGACATTTCGGGATCTTCAGCAATACTTTCACGAACTAAACCAATATTTTTTTGTGAACGACCACTACGATTGTATTTTTCACTTTTTTGATCTTCCACGGAACCGGTCTCTTGAAAATTTTTAATAATTCGACCAATAGTTCTTTCAGAGAGACGATTATGTAAACCATAAAATTCACGTAATTTTCTAAAAACTCTTTTCACAGAACACTGATTTTCATAAAATAATTCAACAATTTGAACGTGTTGTTGTACCGTGTACGAAGCCATTTTTATAAATGTCATACATCACTCTTTTTAAATACCCACATACCCAGACAAATTCAGTGCACCATCTATATTTTATTTATTCTTAAAAAAAACTGCACAATTTGAAACACCCTTTAGTTTATCAAAGAGACTAGTATTATATTTGCTTCATTTCAGTCAATCTCTTGATTTGATGAATGCGACGAGAAAAAAAATCTTAAAATATAAGTTCAGTATTCTGTATATCTCACATTCTGAACAGAGATGCTTATGTCTTACTTAGATTCCCCTTCTTTTTAATATGCAAGCATAAGTTGTAATATATATCGAAAGCAAGACAAAGGTCTTGGTACACAAGTAAAAGTTTTGGAGTCTCCGTGAGTAGAAATTTTAATATTTCTGACGTTGGGAATCGCAAACTTCAAAAACTTTTAATTACGAAGAAAGTTCGACCATTCTTTTCAGCACAATATCTACTTTGTGGAAATAACGCGTTATTATGTCGATATGGTGAACTATTCCCTTTACAGCTATAAATTTTACCATGACTTTAAAATACTTTTTAACAAGAACAATAACCTATCTTTCTGGTATTTTATGTTGAATTTAAAATTGAAAATCGAATGATTTTTTTCAATACATTATTACTTCTCGCAAGAAATGTAACAGCGCCCAACTGATTTTTTTTATTTTAAAACGTTTGCAGCATAGAAACACAAAAATAAGCAATAAAACACAATAATCAAAAGGTATCTACAATGGTCTATCAGCAAATTAAAGGTTTTTGTAAAATTTACTTACATTCAATTTTTGACATACAAAATAAAATTTGAAATAAATTAAATAATTATTTAACGGGATCCATAAGTAATGTATACATTTATTTTCTATGTAATTAATGATTTACATTCAAAAAGGACGTCAAGCTCAGCTTATAAAGCATCTCAGTAACCAGATATGTATTTGTACATTTTAAAATCATCTGCATACATCGAACAGTTCGTTGACAATCCATTTATAACATCATTAATAAATATAAGAAATAAGAGGGCCTCAAGGCGGAACCTTGTGGTACACCGGAAATTAACAGATAACGACTAGACTCGAAACCAAAATACAAAATTCATGCTTTCGTCCAGATACGAACGAAGAAGCTCCATAACATCATCTCAAAATCCAAATCGATGCAACTCAACCAAAATCATGTACTCGATCAAAAGTTTGTGAGAAGTCGGTATTAATCGTATCAACCTGATGACGCTCATAAAAAGCCTATGAAACCTGATGAACAGATGTACACAATGTTAAATTTTTACATCAATGGTCGCACTCTCTATATGTATTTCGACAACTAAGTTGTCATCATTAGATTATTAATCGTAGTGTCTCCTGGATTCGTGGTAATCCTTACACAGAAAAGTTCCTCACACTCATACTGTCAAAACCAAAACACGCTGACGTATACAAGACCTCTGTAAGTCAATTATTAAAACCTGCTAACGATGACAACTTACTTGTCGAAATACGTATGCAAAGTACGGTTTTATTTACCTTTTTTGATTAAGGTGTACATAAAGTCGTAACAGCCGACCGCCCCTTAATTAAACTATGTTGCGCTAGGGATAGTTTATTAATAGCATGATCGTACATTGGCTCAAACATCTTAGAAAAGTTACATAGTATGGACATCGGACGATAATTTTTAATCTAATTTCTATCACCGGATAATGACATTTATGGCACAATGTAGCTCGTAGACTTCCGGAGTCATTGTTCATACATTCTTCATCTTGGCTTTCGGGCTAAAACCGGGTCTCGATAATTGTTGCACTGCGATTGCAGAGTCTCAGTGACATTTTCTTCATCCTGGGTTTCGGGCTAGAACCGCGTATCGATAATTCTAGTAATCGACGTTTTGTCATAACTCTTGTATGGAACATCTTCAGGACTTAACTGCTTTCGTTGTTACACTCAGATTGCAGACTCTCAGTCACACTGTGAACAGTTTCAATGCAATAATGAAAGCAACAGCAGCAGTACAACTTTGAAGATGTCCCATAGAAGTGGTGACAAATCGTCGATTCCAGAGTTATTGAAGACGCGATTCCATCCCGGAAGTCAACATGAAGAAAATTTCTGGCACGTTAATAGATTCGAACATCACAATCTGGTAACACGACATCGTGAGTTGGATTCTGATTAGAAGACAGTAAATTTTTCGAAAATTTTTCAAAGTAAAAAGTAAAAATCATAATTTTTTAGTTTTACATCGTAAAAAGCGCATAATTATGTGTTAATCGGAGCTTAAAATATCGATTTCATATACTTTTTCTGCCTGTAAAGTTATAATACAATACAGTTATGTGTACTTGACGGAATGCTCAGAACTTTGTATAACAGAAAACGTCCAATGATAAATAAAAGGAATTGTGAACGCCGAGCTTACTATTCATTGAAGTAAGAAATGCCTTGGGTTTCAAAAGTGTATAGTTGTAAATAAGAACAGCAAAAAGCCTTTTTATCCCTCTTATTTGAGACTATGTCCTTTCTTTTCTTTGAAAACTATAAATTAGGCATATTATTTCTTTCATTTTTTTTTATTAAAATAATAAATATCGACACAGTAAGTATACAAGTATCATAGTTTATTTAAAAAGAATATCTTACCTATAAATCAATGAAATTAATGAAAAAAAAAACTACATAAATTATATTTAGATTAACTTTCAATTATCCATGCCATAAGCTTTGTAAACTTATTGTAAAAAATATATTATATTAAATACATCTTCATAATATTGGCGATGATTCTTTATCTAAAAACACATTCGAACCTATCCTGTGCTCCAGTGGATCCGTATATTCAGCTCAACATATAAATTGGGTGAAAGAAATCTGAAATAAGTTACCTGCAACGAAATACACTCATTTACCTCTATTCATGTTGACCGTACGTTCGTCGAAGGCCTCGAAGTCTTCCATGATGGAATTAAGAATGTATCTTCAGAAACGATTTTGAAGACACCTAACATATCGACTCGCTAATGTCTTAATAAGGTTTATGAACTTGTTCGTATTAGAAGAAAGTCGTTTTTAATCATTCGCATCTTTAAGCGTGTTAAAAGAAGTAATTTTAATGAATTTTGTCGATATACGAGGGTTGGTCAGTAATTATTGAGTACAATGAAAGAGGGTAGCATTAAAATAAAAATGTTTATTTATCTATTTTTTCGCCAATCAGTACGGTTTTATTTCAATGTAAGGTACTAATACTTTATTATTTACTCTAAATGCTGTCTATAAATTTGGGTACTTAATTAATAATCTTTTCGAAAGCTTTTGAGGGATTGGAGTGATTTGGTTTAAACGATTTTGCCAAATAATTCATTTAACCTTTTATTGTAATTTTGATGGAGCCTGTGGTTGATTAACTTAATCACTTAACGTTGATATATAACCCTTTTCCACATTACTTTTCGTATTCTGTATACATATTTCGACAACTAAGTTGTCATCATCAACAACTTAGTTGTCGAAATACGTATACAGAATACGAATTAATGTATAAAGGGGTTATATATCAACGTTCAGTGATTAAAAAAAATATTTAACCATTAGTAAATAATTATGATATAAAAAGCCTAAATAAATGGAACTCAATTAAAAGTTGGTCGAACGACCGTCGTTACTTATAAGCAGATAAAAGAAATAAGTTAGTAATTTTGGACTAAAAACGATTACTTTGAAAGAGTGAAAAACTTTTTAGAAGGTCCATATGTTGAATTTAAGAAAACTCTGTTACCTAAAACGATCAGGGACACTAAAGACGCGTTAAAAAATGTCCAAGAATTGTAAATGAAGTGTGAGTAATTTGATTCCGAAGTCAACTTTCATATCTTCGAATAATGTTGGGAAATTGCTCCATCTATAGGCTGAGAACCACTGGCATAAAATTTCCAGTAAAGTGGAGTCGAGTCATTAACAGAAACGCCTTGTTGAGACTCTTGTATCTTCCAAGCTTATTAATTCTGATTCTACCAATTGATTTTTCTTCTTTAGACTTATATCTCGATTTTGTTATTACCTCAATTTATTTTTTTTACTCTCGTAAGGCTTGAACAATATTTTCAAAAAATTTAATTTGTTTCAAACTTTCGGACGATAGTGTATATTCACTAACTTTAAAAATTTCACATCTCTTATCGGCTGTCGATAATCGTAACTTTTAAGTAATTTTTTCACAAACGTATCTTTATTTACCGTTTCAGTATCGAAATTCAATAAATGCCGAAACTTATACGCACATCTTAATTTTATAAACCACTCCTATATACTGCTTCTGTCAGCTAGGAAGAAACATTTTCACTGATCTTAAGATTAAGTTATCTAGACAGAATGACATGTAACAGGTGAGAATAGGAGGAAGTTCGTATTATGAAATATAGCTTGATAGGTATATGAAAAGTGAAGGCAGGTAGGTGCTTTGTAAGATACATATGTTAAAATGTAAACTGAATTCTTATGTTATATATATTTCTTTTTCAATTTATATCGAGAATTTAAACTTTACGTAAATCAATTTTGAAGGTGTTGTTCTAAATAAATTATTTAAAATATAGGAGGCCTTTCTTATTTTACCGCGAGCTATTATTAAACAACGTAGAAGCTCAATTTAGTAAAGCACATTAAGTAAGTAAACCGAGGAAAGTGAATACTATTTCCATCATTAATTCTAATAGCTTCAAAAACGTCTACAAAGGGTACTAGGAAAGTTTTGCAATATGACGCAACAATGAATCGTAGGAAGCTGCTTGTTGCTGCATGTTGAGACATGTTCATACGTGCATAGTAGCCGTTGCGCCATGCCGATGGCTCAGTTATTCATTAGCAGTGAGAGTGTAAAGTGCTTGCGATGGCATCGTGATCACGAAAGGAGATAAGGGCAGTTTTGCGTTATAATTTCGTGCGTGGTTTAAACATAGACCAGTGCTTCAAAGAAATGACTCTTGTACTAGGTGATGTTTGTCCACATCGCACAACGATATTCAGGTCGTATAGAGAATTCTAAAGGGAAGGCCACGAACGTTAGTTACGGAGGAAAACGTTACTTCTGTGAGGAATATGCTTAGCGAGGACGGGCGAGTGACCTACCAACAGATAGAGGCTACTTCAGGCCTAAATGCACCAGCAATTCGTTCGCTTCTGCATGATCATTTGCATGTGAAGAAACTTTGTTTGATAATAAATTATGTAACTTTAAATCTTAACTATATATTTTAATACTATCATACACAATAAATGATAAAGATTGCGAAAAATTGGTACGTGGTAGAAAAAGCTGATTGAAAATTTGGATTCAGCACACCAAAATACACAAGAAACAGGTTGAACTTTGAAAAAGGAAACCTAGTTTACCGATCTTGTGAGATAGAAGCGTTCTCGCTTTGTCGGTCAATACATTTATGTATTGGTTGAGAGAGGGAGACATGATATTATTCATTATTTTTTCTGTATCGAAATGATATGATAAACGCTATGAAGTAATCGTTCATTAATAACACAAATCAACCTGACGATCCGTGAATTCGGTGAAACATATGTAGTTGATAGGGTGTTATTAATAATAGAATGATTCCTTTTAACATTCTTTAATTGGCATAAAGCCACGCACGCAAGTTTCTGTCTATTACACACTGGAAACCTACTTTACCGATCTTGTTAGATAGAAGCGTTCTCGCTTTGTCGGTCAATACATTTATGTATTGGTTGAGAGAGGGAGACATGATATTATTCATTTGAAAAAGGTTTTTGAGAAATATTTATTGGTTGGCCTGTGTAATTATTATTACTTTACTAGAATAATAGGTGATTACTCAAGAACCATAGCTTCGTTGAAGATTTTCAAGAAAATAGAAAATTTAAGTGAAAGAGCTTTCCTCAACGCAGTATTTTAGCAGCCACGTTATTTAATGCCAACTAATGTCAGCAAAAGCTTGATACTTAATTTGTTTTGACGACTTTGGAATAACACCTCAAGAAATGCTTAAAAAAATTTTGATGAGCGTAACAACTTTTTATTATGGAAATACTAATTGTAAATAATTATGATATAGAAAGCCTAAGTGTTTGCTGCCAATATTAAGATAGGTGTACTTCAAAGTGCTACCTTGGGCCCAACTCCATTTTTACCTTCTGTTTATGAATTTCTATCTTGTATCAGTATTGTTGAATAGATTTTATATGTAGATGATACTAATGTTACCAGAATGTGTATTCTTATCTTATCCATATAGTTATTAGGTGCGCAAATAAGTTCTCGCTGTTTTTCAAGAAAGGGCTCCAGTAGTAAGTGCTGGTCGATTGTGCTTAGACGTATGGTAAACAAACCGCTTTGACACATTAGTGATTTTGTTTTTGCGTCATATACTTTTGGTTGTGTGAAATTGTCTGATTTTGTGCCAAATAATCGTCATTTGCGGGAAGTGTTGCTTTTCTTCTTTCATTCGAAGAAAACGGCGGCTGAAGCGCATCGAGAACTCCAATAAGTTTACGGAGATGCTGCTGTAAGTGAAACAACGTGCCGTGATTGGTTTCATCGCTTCAAAGACGGTGATTTCGATATTGACGACCGTTCGCGTGAAGGAAGACCAAAAAACTTGGAAGACGCTGAATTGAAGGCATTGCTCGATGAAGATCCGTGCCAAATGCAAAAAGAGCTTGCTTCAGTATTAGGAGTTACCCGCCAAGCCATTTCCCAGCGACTGCATGCGTTGGGAATGATTCAAAAACAAGGAACTTTTGTTCCTTATGATTTGAAGCCAAGAGACGTTGAGCGTCGTTTTTTCGCCTGCGAACAACTACTCAAGCGGCAAAAAAGGAAGGGTTTTCTTCATCGCATCGTTACGGGTGATGAAAAATGGATTCATTACAGCAACCCAAAGAGAACAAAATCATGGGAACTGCCCGGTCATGCTTCTACGTCGTCGGTTCGGCCGAATATTCACGCTGGGACGGTTTTGCTGTGTATTTGGTGGGACCAGGGCGGTGTTATTTATTATGAGCTATTTAAACCGAACGAAACCATCACTGGAGAACGGTATCGAACTCAATTGATGCGATTGAGCCGAGCACTGCGCGAAAAGCGGCCACAATACGAGCAGAGGCACGAACAAGTGATTCTACAGCATTACAAAGCTCGGCCTCACGTTGCCAAACCCGTTAAAACCTACTTAGAAACGCTCAAATGGGAGGTCCTACCCCATCCGCCATATTCCCCAGATATTGCGCCCTCCGATTATTACTTGTTCCGTTCGATGGCACATGGTCTGGCTAATCAGCAGTTCCGCTCATATGAAGACATCTCAAAATGGCTTGATTCGTGGATAGCCTCAAAAAACGAACACTTCTACCGTGACGGTATTCGAGCTCTTCCAGAACGATGGGAAAAAGTTGTCGCTAGCGATGGGCTATATTTCGAATGATTCATTTGTAAACATTTTTCACAATAAAGTTTCATTTTCATCAAAAAAACAGCGAGAACTTAGTTGCGCACCTAATATAAAGTAACATTTGTCATATTAACAGCCTTTTATCCTGACTTATTTTCTTATTCCATATTTTTTCCAATTGTTTCATACTTTCGGGAAACAAATTGTTCTGCAACTTTGCAAAATATTGTTTATACCTTATTTGCGTGTTTCGTCAGACGGAAGAGACTTTCCTTTTCCTTTCCTAATGCTATTGACGATTAATTAGTTTTGGCGAGGCGAATCTATACACTCTCCTCCTGGGATCTCCACATATCAAGACACCGCGACACCCACTTCTTTTAAAACGATAGAAACAAGAATTGACTTATTAACTCGTAGCCATAACTAATAGTTAAAATACGTAGTTGTCATTAAATGTTATTTACGCTGACTTGTTTTATGTTCAAGATTCGATTGAAAACAGAAACCGAAAAGAAGTTAATGTACGAGGGTATATACTATATGTGTCAAGTTTGAAGTTTGTTTGGCAGCTATTAATGGTGAACGTTTTCAGTGAATTTGTAAAAAATGGAGAACATTGGTCATCGTTACGTGACACAATACTTTTATTTGAAAGGCCTCAGTCCAGCCGATATAAAAGCTGAACTGGATTCTACTCGGGGCGAGTCTGCTCCTTCGTTTACAACAGTGAAATATTGGGTAGCAGAGTTTAAACGAGGCCGTACGAGCTGTCAAGACGAGCGGTCGATCAAATGAGGTGACGACTCCAGAAAAAATCCACAAAGTAGTACAGGATGATCGTCGACTGAAAGAGCGCGATCTAGCAGATATAGTAGGCATTTCAAAAAGTGCGGTACATCGCATATTATCTGAAAATTTAGACATGAGAAAGCTGTGGACAAGATAGGTGCAGCGTTTGCTCACACTCGAGCAAAAATAGTGCCGGGAAGATGTTTAATTGAGGGTTTAGCGAAGTTTCGCAGCAACAAAGCAGAATTTTTGCGTCGTTTCATAAACATGGATGAAACATGGGTCCATCACTTCACACCCGAGACAAAAGAACAATCAAGACAATAGACTCAAAAGGGAGAACCGGCTCTAAACAAGGCGAAGGCCGTTTCATCTGCAGGCAAGGTCGTGGCATCGGTTTTTTGGGATGCGTGTGGAATAGGTTTCATTGACTATCTTGAAAAAGAAAAAGCTATCGACGTTTGTGCAAAGAAATCAAGCAAAAACGGCCGAATTTGGCTAAAAAAGTGTTGTTTCATCAAGACAATGCACCAGCGCACAAATCCGTTATTGCAATGGCCACTCTATTCGCTAGATTTAACCCGGGTTATTTTCTGTTCCCATACTTCAAAAAATGGCTTAGTGGTCAAAGATTTTCCAACGATGAAGAAGTGACGTCGGTAGTTAATGGTTATTTTGAGGAGGCAGACAGTTCTTATTATAAAAAGGGTATCAAACTTATTGAACATCTCTGGGAAAAGTGTATAGAGCTGAAAAGAGATTATGTTGAAAAATAAATATATTTCTTTCCAAAATCTTTGTTTTCCTTATTGGGTTGTGTACTTCTGGGACCACCCTCGTACAAACAAGACAGATCGCTTTTAAAACAAAATGTCGCATTTCAATTTAAATTAAAATCTCCAAATCGCCCTGCTCAGAATAAATTGAAAATATCAATGTAATGTTTGAAATATGCAATCGCTACTGCTATGGGTGCATAGCATTTGGGTATTAGGAAGTTTCACTTAACTTATTTCTAAATAATAATTGCGTGATAATTTACTTCCACGTCCTCTTCATACTATCGAGATTGTTTATTTTCGTAATTTTTAACGGTGGCTAACGTCTTTTCGCGGAAATATGTAAATTTGTCAAAGCTCGTTTCGATATCGTTATACATTTTATGTTAGTGGTACTCGGTGGCATTATAATATTGAAGACAACTTTAAATTTTCCTATGAAATTCTATCTTGCCGTTGAAAATTTCTTAATCAATATGGTAATGTGTATCACTGGCAACAGATGGTATTTAATCGAAGGCTCTTCGATTTATAATATTTTCACATACGAAATACATATTTTCCGATATTTTAAAATACGTTTTGGATACGTAGATTTTATTATTGGAGATATTTCATATGTACGTACATTTCAGAGGAAGTATTAAAGGTCGGCCATAAGTTTTTAACATGACAAAAATCTAGGTAAATTGCTTTCCATTTCAAAGTTAACTAAATTCATTCTACAACCCAACAAATAATTGCAAATAAAAAGCCACAGATCTATATAACAGACGAACTGTTTGTAATTTATCTATTATAGACAAATATATTTCCTGAGCTGATCCTATGTTCACCCAAAGAAGAACTTATTGCCCTGCAACTTCGTGATACTTACTGTGGTCCTCAAATCTCTCTGAACTCCTCTTGCCGTCTTTGTTTTGGCATATGATCTTGGCCTTTTTCGCCAATTTTTGTACTTTAACTTCGAAAATTCCAGATCATCTAATTGGCAATTTTTTGACTTAGATCCATGTATATAAAGATACCAATTGAGGATGATGTCTAAACTTATCCCAAATTGAAAATAAAATAATAAACCTCGCCCATAGTTGATTAAAAAATATCTACTTTACCACAGTATATACATTTACAGTGTATATACATACACAGTGTGTGTTTTGGCTTTCGATGTGCGACGGTACGAATCGTGTACGGAATTTGTTTCGTGCGGGTGTTTGCCGTAGCTTTCCAGGCGCGATACTGTTTAATTATCCGCTAATGATAACAACTTAGTTGTCGAAATACGTATAGAGAATACGAAAATTAATGTGGAAAGGGATTATATACAGGGTGAGGCAGAAAATGAGCGATTTTAAAAAGCCCGCGATTCGCGCCGTGTCATTCGGAGGTGGTAGGGACGCTATCGGCCATGTTTCCTTGATATTAGTATTTAGTAGCAATGAAGCGTAGGACCCCTCAACAGCGTGCGTACGCTGTTAAGGCGTTTTATGAAAATGATAATTCTTACATACGCGCACATCGTGCCTTTCGAAATCATTTTAACATTAATCGTAATCAACCAGTGCCGTCTGCCTGTGCCATTAAAAAATGGGTTAGGAACTTAGAGGAAACTTTGTCAACGACAAAAAAGAAACCTGGTCGGCCAAAATCGGTGCGTACGCCCGAGAATATCGACCGTGTAAGAACTGCTATTGAGCGAAGCAGGTGTCGTTCAGCTCGCCGGCATAGCACTACACTTGGGATTTCAAACCGAACTGTCAGACGAATATTATACAAGGATCTCCACCTTCATCCATACAAAATCCAAAACGTACAGGCTCTTAAAGGCACGGATTATGTGAGTCGACAACGATTCTGTGAAAAGTTTTCAGATTTAATTAATCAACATGAGGATATTGTAAACAACTTATGGATGAGTGACGAAGCCCATTTCCATTTGTCCGGTTACGTCAATAAGCAGAACTTTAGATACTGGAGTGACGTAAATCCTAGACAAATGCATCAAGAACCCCTTCACTCCACAAAAGTTAGTGTGTGGTGCGCTATGTCTTCATCGGGGATCATAGGGCCTTACTTTTTTGAAAATGCTCGTGGCAATGCTGTGACAGTAACTTCACAAAGACACGCCGACATGTTGGGAAACTGTTTTGAACCCCAGCTTGCACGCTACGAAGTTAACGAGGAAACATTTTTTCAACAAGACAGAGCAACCTCCCATACAGCCAGAGTATGCATGAATATTGTTAACAGATTATTTCCAAATCATGTGATTTTTCGAAATGGGGACATCACCTGGCCCGTTCACCGGACCTCACACCGTGCGACTTTTTCTTGTGGGCGTACTTAAAAAGTAAAGTGTTTCAAGATAACCCACCACAAACAATTCAAACCCTGAAAGAAAGGATCCTAAAGAAGTAGAAAACATTCCCCTAGCAATGCTGCAAAATGTAATGAATAGTTTCAAAACACGATTGGAAGAATGTGTACGCCTGAACGGATGTCATCTTTCCGGAGTTATTTTTAAAAAATAAAATAATTAATGCTTTTTTATGTTCTTTGAGAAAATAATGAATTTATTCCTAAATATTGTTTTTCTTGTTTTTTACAGACTTTTTAAAATCGCTCGTTATCCTGCCTCACCCGTTATCTAACTCTCATTATATTGTTACGTATTAGATTCCTTCGAAGCACACACTTACTGTGGAACCTTCGATTATCTATTGTACAACTATGAATAAATTCACTAAACACCTTCTTCTTTGCAGGTGAGAATTATAACTTGGCCATGGTCGTACCGCAAACGAAACGGGGCTTTTCCATGCTGGCCCGTTGGAGACCCTTCAACACCATAGGAAAAAACAGAGGCTCGATTAGGGAGCACAATAATATGATCGCCGCGAAACCTCTGACGGACTTCGACATCGTAAGTGCGGAAACGCGAGCTCTACTCAGGCCTGTCGGTCAACCGCTCAGGTGGGGTTAAGTTAATTTTGATCTGGATGTACGAAATACGAAAAATTCAAAATCAAAAGTGGTAAATCGGCCATTGTGAATCTTGGAAAATGAGAGAAAATATTTAAATAGCTTTTTACCAATAATATTTAGCATATGGTTTGATATGTTTTGTCAATATGCAAGAATATTTATAGTATCAGTTACATAACCTAAAATTCTTTTAGGTTTTATGAGTATATTACTTATTTATGATATCAATCTGTCTAAAGTATAAAGGAAACGAATGAAATATATGATATAAAACCAAAAAATTGAGATTTTATTATAAAATTTATTTAAATAATGTATATATATGGTACGTAGACTTCCGCGGTCGTGGTCCATACTATCTTCGTCTGGGCTACCGGGCTGGAACCGCGTCACTGAGCACCAGTGACGCGGTTCCAGCCCGGAAACCCAGAAGAAAAATGTATATATAACTTTCAATAGGTTTGCATTATATCGGTGTTTGCGAAATTTTCGTATTTAAAATAGAAGACACAATTTTTAATACTGCTACAGGTTTCAGAAATGTTTAAATATTTCTTTTATAATATCCACATAATGTACGCAAAATAACGTTCTGTCGTAACACCAACTTTGGACATTTTACAATTTTTGATTCTTATATGATTTACTTTTTTTACTATTAAAAAAAAATTGATAAATAAAATATCGTTAATTTGGTACGTAGGCTTCCGCAGTCGTGGTCCATGCTATCTGCTTCTGGGTTTCCGGGCTGGAACCGTGTCACTAGTATATCTGCTGACGTTTCGTACCCATTTGTATGGGACATCTTCAGGGCTGAACTACTGCACTGAAACTCAGTTTCAGTGCAGTAGTTCCAATACGGGGGGCTCGAACCCAAAACGCCAATACTGATTTGTATAATATTGTAGTCACATATAGAATTTAAATAACAAGAAAACTGTATTTAGAATAGTTTAGTCATTTTGGTGCCCAACATAGGACCCGAATCCTTAGTACTGATGAATTTAATGGTTTCTATAGATAGTAATAATCATCCATATTTGAATATAAATCAGATCGTAATTAGATTTCTAGATATTATAAATACTTGTCTTTTTATTGTAAAATTTCTAAAAAATGGATTCAGAAATGCTTGATAATGATAATAAAAAATTTCGAACCTACTGTATTAATAAAATATGTCATCATTCACTTTGAAACACGCTGTATAATACTACGAAGATAATATTACAAACATAAAATTCTTATAGCACTTATTTAATAAAAAGCGTATATAAAAGATGTATGTATGAACATATATAAGTACGTATATACATATGACTAATGCAGTCCATTAACTTCGACTGTTTTGATCATTAAAATTTGATCGTAAAATGATGTAATTGAGACTTTATTTTCATTATACAGTGGAATCAAACAATAAACATATTCTTAGCAGAGCTAGGAAATAATAAAAGTTTTCATTTAACCGTCATAATTTTATTGTTCTTAATTTTATGTTCGTTACGTTCATTAGAAATAAAAGAGACATTTCATAAACGACATTAACCAATATCCTACTTTAAAACTGCTGCGAAAACAGCGAGAAGAAAAGCGAACTGTTGCTTCAAACCATCAATTTTTTTCATTGCAAAAACCCCTACTACATAATATACCACAATATAATTGCTTTGACATTAAAAGGTCTATTATATATTTTACATTTAAAAGCGCGCTCTAATTTTACCCTTCCTTTGTCTTCTCTGCGAAAGAGTTATTGCTAATTTCGTGCGTATTACTAACTACCCCTATTGAAATATCGACGGTTCGTGTTTTATGGGTAATGGAGGAACACCTTCGAGAGTTATTAAAATATATATTGAGGGCGTGAATAAATTTATGCCCCTCTTTATTTTGGATCGGATGAGTTTTGCAATCTCAGTTTACTTTTTAGTCAGTTTAAAGGGACATCTAGTTTTATTTTTGTTAATTATAAATTTGGATAAATCGATTTTGAAGTAATACAGCTGGTACTGCCAGCGTTCGGTCAGTGGTGCGTGTTTCGGGGAAGTCCGAAGGGTTCAGCAGATAGAATAATGTAAATAAACACTTTTACTTTTAAGCAAATGGATAAGATCGGTTAAATGTTTGCAGTATCATGTATGTTTCAACATTTTCTTCACCTGTTTCGCCGTGAGGAATAAATGTTTTTACACGTAGAGAAGGTTCAACATCTAATGATGAAATGCTTACATAATTGAAATAATATTTCTTAATAATTAAAGGATGTTCATAACTTCGATAGAATGAATAGAGAGAAGCTTCTATGTTGTACCAAATTAAAAATTGGTTTAAAAAGTACCACAATTTGCCTGTATTATATGTATTTAAATTTCGATCACACCTATTAAGTTTGAAACAAAAATAACACTTTATAATGAAGTATTGTATCATATCCTTCAAAGGAATGGAGATCAAAAATATAAAAAAGCCTATTACATATTACAGATCGGTCGTGGAAATGCCAACCACAACCAGAGCTATCTTTTTCTCCATTTTTTTTTAAAATGTAAGCACTTGTCAAAGATAAAAATGTTTTATAATAATAAAAACTTCTCTTAGAGTTAAAACCTTTAAGAAATATCGAAAGAAATTATGAATACAACTCCAAGTAATTATGTTTATCAAGAAACGGAAACTTTTAATATTTAGGGTCTGAATTCGAAAGATTCGTAGTCAATAGCGTTTTAAAATTAATTTGAATACTTCATTTCTCATTCGTTGCCTTTATACGAGCTGTAATGCAACACAACTATTTTTTTCCTAAAATTCGCTGTAGCAATATTCTTATTTAGTTTTACACTTACATAATTCTCGGAATTCAGAATACACATGTATATAAATCTCACTTTGGAATTTTCAAGATGAACAATGACTGTATTTGTAATAATAATAATAATTATATAAAACGGGTAATCCCCACTATACTAATAAGACTGCGGCGTGTAATTTTATGTTCCAATATAAGATTTTTCTATAATTTTATAATGAAATAATAACAAATATTATGTATGTTATATAATTGAATCAGTACAAGATTAAAAAGTAAAAGAAAAAACATAAATTGTGTTCCTCTTCGTACTTTATTATGAACATAAATATATTTTTTTTCGATTTTATTTATTGTAATATATTTCAATGTTTGTAATTATGAAATAATTAATAAACTTGTAAACTACTAGCATGTCTATGTAAAAAAAAAACTTACTTATTGTAAATGGTGTAAGAAAAATAGAAATTTGATTTAAAAAAAATAGTAATAAATTAAAAATAAATAAAAAAAATAAACTTATGTATTTTGAACAAATTTTTATTTACTATTCTATCTATTGATTTGATTATATTATTTTTACTACGCATTTTTATAAGAATACACGATTATCTTCAATTTATATCAAGGGGGCGCCCCCGTACTACTTAATTTATTTTTTATTTTATTTTTATTGCTTCTTTGATGTTTTTTAACTTTTAATTTTCTTTTTTAAGTTCCTACCTCTCATTAGAAATATTTTTTTAAATTTTATTAGTGGTATTCTTCATTGGTAATTTTGTATTCCCAATTTTAGTTATAATATTAGGCTATCAGAAAATTCTTGACGTATTTTTTCTGTTTTTCAAAGGTTAGTTATTAATACATAAAAGAAAAGATCAATTGATTGTAAATTGCTAATTTCGTTCCACAATCTTTCGATGAGGTTCACAATTTCTCAATGCAGAACCAATCTTTCACGACGACAAATTTTGCAAGGTGCTCCACATTGATGAATTGAACATTGTACTACGCAAGGAATATTGAATGGAACGAAAAAAATGGGAATCTGAAGGCGCAAAGTACACAAGGTCTAGCGGGGATGAGAGCTATGATAAGACCCAATAATTTTTGATGGGCGATCAAACTTGTGCGTGGTCTCGCATTGACGTGATGAAATGCCATTCCTTTAGGATTCACGAGCTGTGGACTTCTTTGGACGATGTATTCCAACTGTCCAATTACTGAGAGTATAAACGCACAATTAATTATTCACTCCTTGCTAAGGTTGTTTTGCCGTTTATGCGATCTGGAATCCCTAGAGAGATACATGTTCTGTCGAGTTTTCGACACCTTAGTTGATGCTTATTTTCAAGTTTATACTATTCTTTATTTAGAAAAACTTAGGTAATTAACAATAATTGTCCTAGAATCCGGTGCTCCGCCTGTGGCACTACACCGGATAACTTTATACTACTGCAGAACTGGAAATATTACTTAGGTAGTGTTTTGGCGCGTATACTTTTTGAATCCCTAAAGGACGAGATGTTCTTACGAGCTTTTTGCACAGTCCTTGCTTCATTTTCAAGTTGAGAAATACTACCTATACTCAATACCACAAGCCCGTAATCGCGATTTCATTAAAAAATCAGAATCTAGAATCAAGTATGTAGTTATTCTAAAAGTACAACACGTTCACTACAACGCGTTCGTTTAATAGCAAGTCCAAGCTCTTTCGCTGTCGAATATGATTTGCCAGCGTTGAAGCATACCCTTAATTAAGCTTTCAGCTTAAATTATTGGCAATTACTTCCATATTGTAAAGTAAATATACTCTTTTCTCGAAGCTTTATCTTCAAAGCAGTCTAGTTCAATAATGTTTGTTTCAGTGGTTAAGAAGGTCACTCGATTGTAGCGATATCATTTTCTTCATTCAAGTCTGTACATTTCCGACTTCTGTATTTTAGTTTGTTGTCTTCTTACAACCCTCACGCGCTGTTATCGAAGCCAAATGATTTACGGGCAGACCTTAGTAATACCTATTGTGGATAAATGAAAGCATCGATCGAAATTTTAATGCAATCTTTGGTGATAAGTTCTGCTTTTTAGCATGAGTTTTAAGAACAGATGCGTGGACAATCCGTGGAAAACCTTCAGCACATTGTTACAATTAGGCACCCAGATTAAATGTTTGGTGGCGCTTCTGGAAAAGAGGTTTTGCACAGTATTCATTTTTGGGTATTTTAAATCCAGATAGGATGAAGAGTATATGTAAATATATACATTATTTGTCTCCGTTTAAAATACCCGTAAAAATAAATGCTCTGCCAAATGTGTTACTAAACCTATTTAAAAGTTGCTTTAAATACTTTTATATATTTCCACAGTAAAACTTCAATTTTTATTAATCCATTTTAAATTTTCAATAATTAAGGGTATTTTAAATCCAGATAGGATGAAGAGTATATGTAAATATATACATTTCATTCTGTCTCCGTTTAAAATACCCGTAAAAATAAATGCTCTGCCAAATGTGTTACTAAACCTATTTAAAAGTTGCTTTAAATACTTTTATATATTTCCACTTTTATTACATAAATTCGAATTTTAAAACTTAAAATTACAATTTTTATTAATCCATTTTAAATTTTCAATAATTAAGGGTATAACTAAGAATATAAGTACTCCTGTCTCAATCAGGTAAGTATTAAGAATGCAAGTAAACTCCAAAAAATTTACGGAGATGCTGTTTTAAGTGAAACAAATTGGTTCCGTCGCTTCAAAGAATTTCGATGTTGGCGATTCGCGTGAAGGAGGACCAAAAACCTTCGAAGACGCTGAATTGGATATTGCTCGAATTGCTTCAGCATTAGGAGTTACCCGCCAAGCCATTTCCCAGCGATTGCATGCGTTGGGAATGATTCAAAAACAAGGACCTTGGGTTCCTTATGATTTGAAGCCAAGGGACGTTGAGCGTCGTTTTTTCGCCTTCATCGCATCTTTACGGGTGATGAAAAATGGATTCATTCAAAATTTGACACATTAGTGATTTTGTTTTTGTGTCATGCAAGACTGCCCGAAAAAATTTACGGAGATGCTGTTTTAAGTGAAACAAGGTCGTCTTTACGTTCGCGTGATGAAGAAATTGGAGGTATTGCCGCAAAAAGAGCTTGCTTCTCAATTAGGAGTTACCCAAAGAGAACAAAATCCTGGGGACTGCCCGGTCATGCTTCTACGTCGTCGGTTCGGCCGAATATTTACGCTGCGAAGGTTTTGCTGTGTATTTGGTGGGACCAGGGCGGTATTATTTATTATGGGCTGTTGAAACCCAACGAAACCATCACTAGGGAACGGTATCGAACTCAATTGATGCGATTGAGCCGAGCACTGCGCGAAAAGCGGCCACGATACGAGCAGAGGCACGAAAAAGTGATTCTACAGCATGACAACGCTCGGCGTTCAATTCAATAAACACTTTAAAAATAAAGAATGTATCTCTTTCTATTAACTATGAATACAAATCCTTAGTAGGATGTTGATAGGATTTTAGTCGCTACTAACTAGTAGGTTTCTAGCACGTTTTTAATAAAGCTCTATGAATAAGGCTCCATAAATTTTATAAGCTATCAATTTTAGAACAGTTTCTTTGTTCAAAGGAAACTGGTTTAAAGAGCAATTAAAAAATTGTACTTTTCAGATAGTAAATATTTATTTAAAATGATCTTTAAGTAAATAAATTTCATTAAAGTTATTTTTATTAGTTTTTGACACAACAAAAATGCTTACAAGATATATTTTTAATACACTTTTTTTAATTAAATTAGCTAATAAAAAAGAATAAAATAAAATATTTTCTCAAACGAAAAAAAAAAACAATTATAAATGCTTATAAAAAAACAAAATTAATTAAAAAAATTACTTTAGGTGTATAAAAACCACCTTTGACACAAACAGAGGAAAAAGTAATTTAATAAACAAACATATCTGATAAAACAAATTAAAAAATGGGTTGTCATAATTTTATTTAAAAAACGCTAAAATCCCACCTTATTCCCTCAACACGTATGGAATTAAAACGTGCCTCAGTACGAAGTAGCTATTAATAAGCGTTTTGTATAATTGAACATGCAAATAATTCAAACATGAAACAGCCGCACAATCATCATTCTGAACGTGCAAGTATCTAAATTATGTACATGATTTGTCCAAGGTGTATTTATGTAAGATATATTTTGGATGTGTTAGATTTAGATTTAGCGCGCAATAGTTTCACAATTAAACTTTTAGGAACGATATGTCGGTTTATGATTTATGATTTACACTATCAGGGGAATAGATAAGAACATATCGAGGACAATATTCCCATGAAATGCCTAATGTTATAGTACTTTAAAACTCCATCGTTTCCGAGTTCTAGCAAGGCATATATTTAACTTGGGTAAACGATCAGACAAGCCGTGTATTTACACACACAAGTCACAAAATTTGTAAATATACGTATATATGTACATTGTGTATACATATATACAGTACGAGGATAGTTTGACAAGTAGTGAAAATGACACATAGGTGATGCTCTAATTGGTAAAACAAATGCACTGTAATTTAGGTTGCCTATTGATATGTTTACATTCCGATATTTAGATAAATCGGTTGATTAGTTTATTTTCGACAGCTGATTTAAAATGGGAAAAGCAGAGTATCGTGCGGTGATTAAATACTTCGTAATTAAGGGTACGAAAGCTACCGAAATAAAAGATGAGTTACGGGAAATATTAGGTGAATCTGCTCCATCATCCGCTGCAATATGTAGATGGGTAAATGAATTTAACAACAAGCTATGTTGATGAAGCGCGCTCTGGAGAACCCAAATTGTGACTTCTAAGGAAATGATTATAAAAATTCATAATATTATTACGCAAGATCGACGACTCAAAGTGAGAGAGATAGCAGACATGGCAGACATTTCAACAGAACGCGTACGCCACATTTTAACGAAAGAATTGGGCCTTTCCAAGCTTTCGGCAAGATGGGTGCCGCGATTCCTTATGATTGATCAAAAGTTCACTCGTTTGCGCATTTCTAATGAGTGTTTGGACCTTTATAAGCGGAATCCAGTTGATTTTTGTAGGCGATTTGTTACTTGCGATAAAACTTGGATATATTACAGTACACCCGAAACTAAACAACAGTCGCAACAATGGTTAGAACGTGGTTCTGCACCTCCAAAGAAAGCGAAAACCACTTTATCGGCAAACAAGGTGATGGCATCATTTTTTTGGGATTCGAAGGGCATTTTGCTCATTGATTACCTTCAGAAAGGTGTCACAATAAACGTGCCAACAATAAATGTTGAGATTCGCGCTAAACGGCCAGAAATGGCATTTCTGTTTCAGAACTTCGATGTCAAAAATTCCAATTAGTACCGCATGCGCCTTATTCGCTGCATTGAAAACGGCACTAGGTGGAAAGAAATTTTCGTCTAACGACGAGCTTCGTAAATGAGTATTTTGCAAGCCTTCCGGAATCACATTTTAGAGATGGCATAAGGGCATTGGAGCACCGTTGGAATAAATGTATTGCTCTTTTAGGAGAATATATTGACAAATTAAAATTATTTTGTATTTAAAAAATTCGTTTTTCTTTTCCATTCTCACTACTTGTCAAACTACCCTCGTATGTTTATTCTTGCTGACGCGTGATAATGATTCAAAACTGCCTTTGTTATTACGGCTTTTTTAATCCGTTTAATAGGAGTAGTTACGTGACGTGCCATGGTTTTAAACACAACTGTAGCAGGGTAGATTGATGGGACTTGTGTATAACCATCATGAATCCACAAACACGAATTTGACAGAAACGAGATTATTTTGAAAAGACAGTATTATTCCACTTGCCTACTAATCAGGGGCAGTAAACGTTTGTTCTTCTAGTGCCTATTTTCGCCAAAAAATTTCCCACATACCTTGAGGTGAATGATCATTGCTTCCCTCCCTCGTCCAATACAAAAATATATTGAAGGACAAAGCGAGAACGCGTATATCTCGTATGTCGGCAACATAGTTTCCAGTGCGTGTATAGACAAACGCTTGCACCACGGCGATTTGCCGAATAAAAGAGTGTTTGTCATTCAATACACTTTTGTGTTGAACGAGATAGGGGGGCTATGATTATTCATTATTTTTCTGTATCGAAAAGATACGATAAACTCTACCTAGGAATCGTTCGTTAATGTCACAAGTCTGCCTGACAATGAGTGTAATTTTCTGAAACATATGTAGTGGACGGGATGTTATTCACATTTGAATGATTCCTTTGAAAATACCTTGAGGTACTATAGCGATTCCTAAGGGCAAGCAATCTTCTATCTTCCCGTTCGGTGGCTCCTCAAGGTCATCCTGAACAAATTCTAATTGTCGACCTTCTTGAGACCAATATCTCCAACATCGAATAACTAGTAATAATTTTTGCATTCCCCGATTTTACAAAATGCTATATCCTCCTCCTTATAGTCCAATGACATGACCCCTTTCAAAATCACTTAGCTGGTGATAATTTCGTTGTCTTCGAAAACTTAGCGTTTTAATACACCAATTCACAAATACAGACTGTCATAATCAAATAACCAAACTAAATTGACCGAAAATAAAAGAAAAATAAATTACTTTCTTCGCTAGAGTTCGACAAAATGTTAGACTGTATAATGGAGAAATGTTTCCATTCGTGGGAGCCGATTAAGCAGAGTTATTCTCCAGGCATGGAATGCAGTCGCTTGTGGGCAGAAGAACACTACATTGTGTAAAGTTTCTGTTTAATTTATAGCAGGGCAGATTGATTGCAAATTCTTTCTGTCACGAGTTCCGGATACTGTTTTATAACCATCACAAGGTCACAAACAGAAAATTCACAGAAACGAGATTCTTTTGACAGGACAATATTATTCCACCCTTCGTCCCAATCTGTTTGACAATACACCATTTTAATCTAAGGAAACGATGTCAATTAATCGACTAATGAAAGGCAGTATTGGCAGGAAATGAACCCAAACGATTTGTTATTCTAGTGGCTATTTTCGCCAAGATATTTCCCACAGACCTTGAGGTACTATAGCGATCCCTAAGGGCAAGCAGCCTCAGTCTCCTATCTTTCCGTTCGATGGCTTTATTGTCGACCTTTTTGAGACAAATATCTCTAAGAACGAATAACTAGCAATAATTTTTGCATTCCCCGAACAATTTTACAAAATACTATATCCCCCTTTACAGTCCAATGATACGACCACTTTCGAAATCACTTAGCGGGTGATAATTTTGTTGTCTTCGAAAATTTAACATTTTATTACACTAATTCACAAATATAGACTGTTGCCAAATAACAAAAAGTAAATTGATCCAAAATTTAAAAAAAGCAAAGGGATTTTTGATAAATTTCCACCCCAAAAAGTAAAGGAATTTTTCGACAAAAAACGATAAAATGGTTTATGTCTGCTTGCTACTTTTTTACCATTTATTACTCTCAATATATTGGGTTGGCAACTAAGTACATTCGGTTTTATAGTATAAAATAAAACACTTCTTTTTAAACAAAGAATAGTTTTTAATCAATTATATGTTTTCTATTTTGCTCAATGACCTTTTGCCATCTTTCTTTCAGCTGCATGATTCCGCGCTCATAAAATTTGTGGTCCTTATCAGCAAAAAAGTGAACCAGGTGCGAGTGAAGGTCATCGTCATTTGTAAAAGTTTTACCATTCAAAGAATTCTGCAAACTTCGAAATAAATGGTAATCAGATGGTGCTAGATCAGGGCTGTATGGGGGATGTGGCATCACTTCCCAGCCAAGCTCCAATAGTTTCCCACGAGTTGCCAAAGATGTGTGAGGCCTTGCATTATCTTGGTGGAAAACTACACCTTTCCCATTTAACAATTCTGACCGTTTTTCTTTGATGACTTCATCCAGTTTTATTAATTTTTGACAGTAAACATCAGAATTGATCGTTTGGTTCCTTGGAAATAGCTCAAAAAAACACAACATCTTTGTAATCCCACCAAACTGACAGCATGATCTTTTTTGGATACAATTCAGCTTTCGATGTGGTTTGAGCTGATTTATCGTGTTTGCTCCATGATTGTTTTCGAACTATGTTACTGTACAGGACCCATTTTTCATCACCAGTGATGATTCTTTTTAAGAAAGGGTCGGTTTCATTTCGTCTAAGGTGCATATCGCAAAAGTTGATTCATTGTGTTAAATGAATTTCTTTCAATTCGTGAGGTACCCAAATATCAAGCTTCTTAATTAGCCCAAGACATTTTAAATGTTTTTCAATTGTTGTGTGCGATACATGTAGCCTCTCCGCAACCTCTCGAACAGTTATATGACGATACTCTTCAATTATGACTTTGATTTGGTCATCATCAACTTCAGTAGGTCGACCAGAACGTTGCTCATCTTTGAGGGAAAAATCTCCAGAACGGAATTTTTTATACCAATTCTGACACGTGCGCTCTGTTAAGCAATTAGCACCATAAACTTCACATGTCTTTTTGTGAGCCGCAGCAGCTTTCTTTCCTTTACGGAAATAAAATAGTAAAATATGTCGAAAATGTTCGTTTCTGCACTCCATTTAAAATTAACCCACAACTAATAGCTTTAATAAAAATCACGCACTACTTGCTTCTGAAGTTATGTCAACGTGACATTGTACATATTTTGGTTTAAAAATGTATACTTTTACTGCGCGATTCATTTTTTTTAATCACATTCACATCTAAAATACAATTTTTAGAGATTGGATCAATTTATATGGAATTTTATTCGTATACCCATTGTTTTTTAAATTAATATGTTCCTCCATTAATAAAACAACGTCCGTTTTCAAATCTGTATTCATTGGTTTCCATATAAGTGCTCGTGGGCTTAAATTATACCCTCACATCATTGAATAACGATTATCGTTAACGGAAAAAGAAATGGCTTTTCTAAACGCGCCGACAATTAATGTCACGGCTAACGTAAAGAGATACATATGTATATCTACATACACAAATTGGATAGAAAATTTCATCCCCCCACGTGTATTTTTCGTGCCCTGTCGATGAATGCTTTGAAAACGTCCTGTCTAGTTTCAGGTTTAGACACACACATGGAAGTTGTGAACCCTTTGGTATTAATTCGATTTCTTACGACTGAATCGTTCCCGCGCGCGTTCTTTCGTAACCATTAACCCGTCCTGGATTAGGGATCAGTTTCGCGGAGCTATCTTCTAGACAAGTGATGTGTGTAATACCTTCGTATGAGGTTAAACCAATCGATCTGTGTCTGCGACAGTTCCTCTTGTGCATAAATAAAAACTCGATCTATATGAACGTATGTCAATGGGGAATATTTAATTCGGAAAGAAAAAGTTAAAATAAATTTAAATTTAAAGTTAGGTAAAGTCGGAGACATTTATTTTCAGTGATTTATGTCTTTTCGTTGAATTTAATCAATATCCATTGGAATTATTTGTTAAACTAATTTTACGTTCATCTTCATCTTTGGTTTTGAGAGTTGAACAGTAATAAAAAATATAAAACACCAGGTGTACCGGAAAGTCATTAACGGTTTTTCTAACAGATGTCGCTAGGTTAAGTATACAATGTTATGATTTGACGCATATGTCAGTTTATTCTACTGACATCAAGCTTCAAAGCCATGCATGTTATATTTAGTAAGTAACACCGTCATAGATTTATACCTCTTCAAGTTTCGTGCCTGAAAAAGTGCATTTGCTGGTAGAAACTTACGGTGAACAAGCTCTAACCATAAAAACATGTGAGGCGTAGTTTCGAAAATTCGAAAGTGGTGATTTCGATCTGCAAAACAAGGAACGTTCTGGTAGACCGAAAAAGTTTGAAAAATGCGAAACTGCATGAGTTATTGGATGAAGACCTAACCCAAGCCCCAAAACAATTGGCAGAAGCGTTAAATGTGGTCCAAGAAACGATTAGCGACCGATTACGAGAAATGGGGAAAACTCGAAAGATAGGCAAATGGATGCCACATCAACTGATTGACGGGCAAATGAAAAATCGAAAAATCGTCTGTGAAATGCTACAATAGTATGATTGGAAGTCATTTCTGCATCGAATAGTAAAGGGTGACGAAAAATGGATTTATTTCGAAAATCCTAAGTGCAAAACATCATGGTTATCACCTGACGAAGCCTGCCCATAGACTCCCAGGCCCTCTCGTTTCGGTCGCACGACAAATGCTCTGTGTTTGGTGGGACCAGAGTGGCGTGGTGTATTGCGAACTGTTGAAACCTGATGAAACAGTTAATGCTGATCGCTACAGATAACAAATTATCAACCGTTGAAAGCCAAAGCGCACACTGTTGGCTTTCAACGGTATGGATCGTGTGCGAAATTTGTTTTCGTACGAGTATTTTGCCGTAGTTTTCCAGGTGCAACACTGTTGAATTATCTGCTGGTGATGACACTTAGATGTCGAAATACGTATACGGAATTCGAAAATTAATGTGGCAAGGGGTTATATATCAACCTTCAGTGATTAAGTTAATCAACCACAGGCCCCATCAAAATTACCATTTGATGAAAGCTCTAGAATTAAGTCTACCATTCCTAAAAGAAAAGCTACCATTCGCTTTTTATTTCTTCTATCATTAAGGCTAATTCATTTATTACATTTTCGAAAAAGTACACCGATTAACGACATATAAAATGGAGTTGCAAAAATTTGTTATTGTAAACTACAACTAACGTTTCTCCATACGACTACAAGTAACTGCACTGTAAACTGCACCTGTTTAGGTACAATATTGGTAGGAGAAAGTTACAAATAAAAAAAGGAGTAATAGACATTAAAACTTTTAATTTTCCCAATTTTTGCATTCGAAAAACTTCACTTCATTTTGAATATTCCCTTCTGAGAAATGCCAATCATTTCGAAATTGCGTAACGGAAATTGAAAGGCAATTATAAAAATAAAATATGCACAGTTTTACATCGACCTAGATCGACCGAAATTTTCGTAGCAAGTGAAATACGAAGGGACTGTTCTGGAAGAGAAGTCGTACAAAAAATGGTTATGGTATTTTCGGATATATGTATATGTACATGTGAGCAAATTCATCAGGTGTAATGAATGACGAGAATCGAATAAAAAATACATAAACGTAGATATGGAACTATAAAATACATTGCAGTCGAATAAAACACAAATGCGAGGACTTTTAAAAATAACCGGTCACTGGTATGGAATTTAGGACACCTACAAATAAAGAAACACATAATAATGAAACTCTGAAAATGAAACTTATAAGCAAAGCGGGGATATTTAGACATCATGCATGAGCGGCAAGGGAAGGTGGTACGGATGTTTCCGGCTGGTCAAGGCCACGTATATCGGTCGTGTTGTGTAATGTAGTAAGTTTAGTTACATATAGAATGTTATTGCATTGATAACGGTCAATACTTGATATTGTATTGTAGTGCAAATCAGAATAATAACAGGTTCATAGATATACAGAGTATAAATAAAGTTATTGCGCAATTCCCTTAAAACACGATGGTGATGAAATAATTTGTTTAGCGCGTTATATCAAGGCCATGCATATCGATCGTAATGTACAGTAATTACTTGTGTAGCTCATTCATGTGCCCTCTATAAGAAATTAATAAATACTAATTTTATACATACTTACGAATCTACAAGAACGGATGTATAAGGTACATTTTAATAGCGACTGTGGTTGATTGAATTAATCAAAAAAGTAAATAAAACCCTCTCCACAGTAATATTCGTATTCTATATATGCTTTTCGACAACCACGTTGTCATCATCAGCATGCAATTAATCACCGTGTAGCACCTGGGCTCCTGGTAAAAATCGCAAACAGACAAATCCGTACCAGGCATTCAGCCTCGAAAGCCAAACACACACTGTAGAATCGTTTCACATCGGATCTATAGTTAGTGAATCTAGACTAGAAAATACAAACTTTTTAGCATATTATCGAGTATGAGGTTTTCGACAATTGTTCCGACACGTAGGTATATCCTTTTCTCGGTATTGACTATTAGACTCCAATTGCACGTTGTTCAGCTCGTATCCTGATGCAAATATTGTATGTCGTCTTTATCTTTGACTATTATTGAGTTGATCCTTTGCGAACTGGAATCTATCCATGAAGTTATTTTTCAAATCAATGCCCATACCATGGCACTTTCTTTTCCACAGATATAATGCTTTTATTATATATATCATAAATAATGATGGGAAGATACAGAGTTTTAGACGTCATTCTGATTCAGTACCATATGATGTACCTTTTTAATAATTTCTGGGGCACACACATCTTTAGTGCGCTACTGCGTTGTTCACCAATGCATCGAACTAGTCCAGCAGTTCATCCTTGATTTCATCGTTCGTTTTGTTCTTTAAAAGTAAGATTTTAATCATTGATAGATACTCCACTTTCTTCGTGTTTCAAAGCAAGCTAGAAACCATTCACTCTTTATCCAAACAACATACGTCTTTACGATCAAAATAAATACGAATTTTTATAGTTGACATTCGAAGACTTGCTAATAAAAAAAAATAAACAATATTTTTTACTAAGCTGCCCTCTTTCGTCAAGTTCACTAATTATTCAACCGCCACGTATATAGATATTACATTAATAGTAACAGTACTTAGCACCAGGACTCATTTCCTATTCCGATTACTTCCTAAACTATTATCATTCGTTTAATGTATTCATTATTAATTATTAACGACGACGTGGGTTCTATTCAAAGTATGAGAAATTGAGCCGCTCATTAACTCTGACTTTCGATGAATAAATTATTTATTTAGTCATTGTTGGTACAGTGTTCACTTCGTTAATTTCTTTTGTGGATTTCGAAATTGTTAAACAATGTATGTAGATCTTCCTTTGTATCATCTTGCATTAGTTAGATACTATAATAAAAGGTTAGAGAAGTAATCTACAGGGTGATTGTTCTAAATTAATCGTCTATGTAAAGTTACAACGCAAGAGGAAAAATAAATAAAGTATTGGACAAAAGTATTGCTTTACTATCATTAGTTATTAAGTTTCTTATAATTTAATCTTTTTAGTCTATTTATTATTTGTATTTGTATGCTTTTTTTCTATGAAATTCGTTAAATCTTCTTAAATTTTATGCACATTTCGCCTCTATTTTGTCGAAATTAATAATGTCATCTGTTGGTAGCGCACATGAAATGAATACCTTCCTAATTAATATGTAAACTTTCACCTAATCTTTTCTAATTATATAAGTGATGAGCACTGCTTTTAGAAGTTTGAGATTCCTTATTCAGTGAAGCAGTCATCATTCAGTCATCCTGCACCCTTTGAAGAGTCTTTACCATTATCGGCAGATTGAACAGACTGAATTTATTATAAATTTTAGGACCCCTGTAATGAATATATCTTTGATATATCTAAAGCTCATGGAAGGGTTTTTGCTTGTAACTTTTAGGCCAAAATGGAATACGCCTCAGTAGTATGATAGCCGTATTACCACCATTAGCAGAATGAACAGATTGAATTCATTATAAATTTTAGGGCCCCAGTAATAAATATTGGGTTGGCAACTAAGTACTTTCGGTTTTGTAGTATAAAATAAAACACTTTTTTTTTAAACAAAGAATAGTATTTAATCAATTATATATTTTCCATTTTGCTCAATGACCTTTTGCCATCTTTCTTTCAGCTGCATGATTCCGCGCTCATAAAATTTCTGGTCCTTATCAGCAAAAAACTGAACCAGGTGCGAGTGAAGGTCATCGTCGTTTGTGAAAATTTTACCATTCACAGAATTCTGCAAACTTCGAAATAAATGGTAATCAGATGGTGCTAGATCAGGGCTGTATGGGGGATGTGACATCACTTCCCAGCCAAGCTCCAATAGTTTCCCACGAGTTGCCAACGATGTGTGAGGGGCATTATCTTGGTGGCAAACTACACCTTTCCGATTTGTCAATTCTGGTCGTTTTTCTTTGATTGCTTCATCCAGTTTTATTAATTGTTAACAGTAAACATCAGAATTGATCGTTTGGTTCCTTGGAAGCAGCTCAAGAAACACAACACCTTTGTAATTCCACCAAATTGACAGCATGATCTTTTTTGGATGCAATTCAGCTTTCGATGTGGTTTGAGCTGGTTTATCGTGTTTGCTCCATGATCGTTTTCGAACTATGTTACTGTACAGGACCCATTTTTCATCACTAGTGATGATTCTTTTTAAGAAAGAGTCGGTTTCATTTAATCTAAGGTGCATATCGCAATACGGAATTTTTTATACCAATTCTGACACGTGCGCTCTACTAAGCAATTAGCACCATGAACTTCACACATCCTTTTGTGAGCCGCAGCAGCTTTCTTTCTTTTACGGAAATAAAATAGTAAAATATGTCGAAAATGTTCGTTTCTGCACTCCATTTAAAATTAACCCACAACTAATAGCTTTAATAAAAATCACGCACTACTTGCTCCTGAAGTTACGTCAATGTGACTAGTATCACGCGACAAACGGTAAAGTACAGCACTAACATACGTTATGTAAAAAATAAAGCAACGCTCTCTATCAGTAAAAACCGAAAGTACCTAAAGCTTATGGAAGAGTTTTTGCTTGTAATTTTTAATCCAAAATGGAATACGCTTCAGTAGTACGACACCTGTATTACTACCGTCAGCAATTTGAATAGACTGAATTTATTATAAATTTTAAGACCCCTGTAATGATATATCTTCGCTATATCTAAAGCTTATGGAAGAGTTTTTGCTTGTAAGTTTTAATCCAAAATGGAATACGCTTTAGTAGTATGATACTCGTATTACCATAATCAGCAGTTTGAACAGACTGAATTTATTATAAATTTTAGGACACCAGTAATCAATATATGTATCTTTGCTATATCTTAAACATGAAGTAGAGTATTTTATTGTAACTTTTAGTCCAAAATGAAATATGTCTCTGTCTGCCAACGGTGTTGGCATTACCACAATCGGAAGTTTGAACAGATTGAATTTATTATAGATTTTAAGAGCTCGCTAATCAATATATATTTGCGATGCCTGAAGACCATGATAGAGTATTTCTTTGTACATTTTAGTATGGGTATCATATCCGTGTGTTTCGCCATTTAAACTTACTTAAAACTTAAACTCATCTTAGTTTTCCGGCACAAATTTTGGATAGACAAGGTCATACGAACATGGAAACATGTGCACTTTCTCATTTTTAAGTTGTAAAGGGCTCCGATGGCACTCTTTTAAAGAACGAATATTCCTTCCACTGTACATTAAGTAGCTTAAGCTAGTTTAGCTTCGTTAGCGTAATGGACAGTCTTTGCTGCTGAATGAGTAGCCCCACCTTTCAGCTTCCAAGGAGTGTAGACACATGTTAAACTCTATACTATTCTTCCACATGTATCGCCTAGGAAACCTTGCTATCCAAAGTCACTTCCAAATATTTTACACTATCGGATGTTAACTATTCATTCTTTGTCGAAAACTGCAGGTGTTGTGTTTTTTCTTCAATTAATTGTAACCCATTTCCTCGAAACCATTGTTTGGTTTCTCCTAGCACTATATTTGTTTGCTGATCTACTTTTTCTGTTATTTCATCGATTACAGTGAAGGATGTGTCATCGGCGTACAACGAGGTTTTCATTGGTGTAATATTGTCTGGTAAACACTGACATGGATAACCTCAAAGGGCCAAGTATGGAACTACCTATTGATTCTCATCATCTTATCTTCAGATCTTTCGGATAAATAAGATGATAAAAATTTGGAGGTGGAGGGAGAGTATTTTCAAATCTTTTCTGGTGTTTCTTAATTGCTGCAGCTTTGTTAGATTTCAATCGTAGAACCACAGATTTTATTTGTTGGAAATTCTGACAATAATAGAAAGCCGCTTTCAACCATGTTCCCCAACATGTGAGAATTGTGTCTGGTAGCTCAGTAATACCGGAGAACCGTAGGCGGAATTCTCAAATTCTTTTGGGAGATTTCAAAAACACTCTTTTGGTATTTGAAATTAATGCACCCACTTTCGGATAACATTGTCGAATACTTTATGCTACAAGATGTAAAGCATGAACTTTTTACGTCACATGTAACAGTCCCTCATACGTGTCTCTAAGGGAATGGCCTACACTACACATTGTCGCTGCGCCATCGCTGACAAGCATCAACAGTTGGTCAGTTAAAAGTTGAAATTTTTTCACCTATGTAGCACTACCTTTACTTACATCTTTTGCTAGCTAATAAAATGGGAAATGCCGCTTTCACAGGATCTAAAACACACACTATTATATTCAAAATAGAATATTTTTTCGATCTGTCGTTTCGTAGACACATAACCATAGATATTTAGCTGTTGTTACAGCTTTGATCATGTTCTCGATGTCGTTACGCATAGTAGGCATATAGCTCTGTAATGCTCTTTGGAATGGTAGCTGCCAGTTAGAATTGCATTTATTCCAGAAGTCATGAAACGGTTGCTTATCGGCTAGATGGAGTTTAAAATCCTCGGCCATGATCATGAACAATAAATGAAACATAAATCGCATTTATGGTAGCACGTTTTTTTTTCTTATTTTGGTGTTGTACATTCTTTATATAATTTTAACCTTTCACGTTTGTCCCAGCACTTCAACGATTATTATTATCGTAAACTTTACATTGTATCTTAGCACTATTCTAATATAAATCGGGAAATTTAATAAACTTTCGCAATGCGTCGATCAATGGTCTCATTTTTCCCTTATACACGTTCGTCATATTTAATAATTATACGTTCGCCTTATATAAACATCTACTCGGTACTAACTTATAATTCTATCCTTCATCTGTTTTATTACATTACACCGGTGGGGGCGCTGCGTACTCAGTACGAACCTGGCCCCCAGGAAAACATCCCAACTCTACCTATCAAGAAATATATTACACCTCACAATATATACTACAACAAAGAAAAGGTAATACATGAATCTGTATTTACTCATTAAAAAAATAATCGTTTAATTCATCTATATGAGCCTATGCTTGTTAATCAGTCAGTGTTTAGTCCCCTCAGACTATATTTCCACCCTAGATGTAGGAAAGATATAAGATAACTTTAATTTGATGTCTAATATTTCCATTTTATATTAAAATTTACATACAAATACAATTACAATTCATTCAGTTCGATGTGTTGCTGCATATACACTCTTACGCCCACAAAATATACAACATATGTCCGACATCCTATACAGAAACAGACTTCTGTATTGCATATAACCCAATTTTAAACTTTTAATTATCAAAACCCAAACATAATAATATGTTTGTTCACTAACAAAATATACACACAAAAAAAGGTGGTGTTGAATATCAAAATGCAAATATGTTGGCGTTTTCGAAGAAATTATATTAAATTGTGAAAACTTTATTTTATTAAAATGTCAAGGAAATACATAAAAAATCGTACAGTTTGTTGTATCGTTGTATTTAACACATTTGTAATTGGTATTCATAGTTTCTTGTGGGTTTTCAGGCCGGAGCCGTTTTCAGACACTATCGCCTCACTTAATGTAAAAACAATATCTCCTTTTTTCGTGCAAAACATACGAATGTACCAACGAAAGAACAAAGGCGTGTTATTTCACTAAAGTCGGTAATAAAGTGAGTCAATAGACGAACACTAAAATTTTTGCGAATTGCCATTAGATGAACGTTTAAAGAATCATTCAAATGTTGTCTTGTCCATGGCGTATACATTTGTTATAAAAAAAATATATATGGAAATAACCTAACTATAAGACACTAAACTAAAAACGGTAAATATTTTATCACAAGCTCACTTTTCCATGTTTCTAACAATTCTGAATCAATTTTACTTGTATAAACGCATTATACTTCACCTTCATCTTCTTGAAATTCAGCGAATGCTGGTAAGGATTATTTGGTAAAAGATTAGCGACCCCTAAACTTATTACTGAAATGACATAAATAAATATATGTATATCGAAGGCTAAGAGTTTCTGTATTTAAAAAATATGTACGTTTGTCTTACGTGGCACCATATTGTTGGAACTACATATCGCTGATATCAAGTGAATCCAATTCTGGCCAAAAATAGTTTTCCAACATGGTACGATAGCGAACTCCATTGACCGTAACACGCCGATAGTTTTCATCGACGAAAAAATATGGTCCAACCACACCTCTGGCATGAAATCCATACCACACCTTTTGTGGTTGTAATGGAGTCTCTTGAAGCACATGTGGGTTTCTAGCTGTCCGATAACAGCACATTCTGCTTATTGACAAAGTCATTAAGTCATAAATGAGTTTCGTCGCTGAAGATGATTTTTCGATGAAATTCAGAATTTTCTTCAAATTTTAACAGAGCCCAATTGGAGAAGTTTGGGCGCTTCAAATGATCGAGAGGCTTTAGTTCTCGAGTTAATTTAACTTTGTAAGGCTTGGGTTGGGATTTTTACGCAAAATTCGTCACAATCTGGTTTGAGAGATTCCCAATTCCTGTGAACGGCGTGGAATCGACTGATTTGACTCATTTTGAACTGAAGCACTTAGGGTTGAGATATTTGCGGTACTTCGATTGGTGCGTTATCTCATTAGCACAGAAATATCCAATATTGAATATTTTGACTTGACTTTATCCAATGTAGCACGTGCAGCCTGTCAGGCGAGTCGATTATTATGGCCGAAAATTGGAGTAAGCGTTCTTGAAGTTCCGACCACCAACTAAGAATTGCAGTTGTAATTTTTGATAATTTCCTAACGTTGCTCGTTCGTGAACTTCACCACGATAAAAATGATAACCTTGATTGACGTTTTAATGTTGATAAGTTATTAAAAACGTTCAAGGGTGGGTTCGTATTAAAAGGCAGACTGTTATGTCCCAATTGGAAAACCCTTTACGTACTTTTACTTTAGTGTACGCCAGTTGGTATTGGTTCTATAAATTTTTCCATAAATCTGCTTATATTTATTATTAGAAATACCAGAAAATAATTTATTAATAAATATCTAATTCTATCTAATTACATATCAAACAATTTATCGATCTTCTTCGCAGGTATTCAAAATATTTCTAGAAGTAAATACTTCGAATTGTAGTAAAGTGTGTTTCAAATTAGACGCCAATGATTTACAAGCAGTAGTCAGTCGACATGATCTAACACAAGGACTAAATATATTAAGCGATACAAATAGATGTCAACAAACTACATATTTCATCAAGAAAACAGTGAAACGATTACGTAACATTGGTGCCATCACACGAATAAAACGACGATTTGTCTCAACGAATGCAAAGATATACATATCTTTATGTATACATAGATATATTATATACATTTACATGTAAGTACTTATGTACGTACGTAATAGCAGACAAAACTATTTCACACATGGGAAGTATATGGTATCATAATCAGTTCAAATAGACGGCACATATGGCACAGCCATTTCAAGTGAATAGACTCGTGTCAACACCAGTAAGCTGCTGAGTGAATTGTAACGACCTGTTACCCACAGACACACAAAGTGCTTCAAGAATTTTTCCTGATCAGTGTGTCATCTGGAGCGTTTAGTGGCAGCCTTTCTGGTAGTTTCTGCTGTCCAACAGTTGGGGATATTTGAATGTTTATTAGAGTGTGTTATCAGTTAAACAAATATGTGCGTGAAGTGATAGGTAAATAATTTCACTATTTTTTTTTCCTTGTAATCGAGTTGTTTATTTAATAATTAAGTGATTATTTATGTTAATTAAACGTACTTGTCCGAATTAATTAGTTTTACGCGTTCATGTTATAATTTCTTGTTGAAGTGTAGTTGAAATATGAGATTGTCTAAATGGGGTACTTAATGTACATGAGCGAATACACACTTTCGACTTTATTTATTTAAAAAAGTTAAGAAATATTTCCTGAAATACGTATCTTGATTGAAAGAAATCCATTTAATGATCTAGAAAATCTGTAATTGTTTGTAGACAAAATTTATCCGAATTCTGAACTCTTCAACGGTAACGAACTTCTACATAAATGAAAAAGATTTTCTAAAATTCTTTTTTGTTATAATAAAAATTGAATGAAATTAGAACTATTAAATTTTTTTAAGGATTTTGAGTATATAAACCTATACGTTTGATATTTAAAAATTGTTCTTTTATTCAACTTTTAAACAATAAATTAAAGTCAAAAATTTTCAATTTTAGTATCAGATTTGAATAAGAATTCGCAATTTTTTGGAAATTTTCAAATTGGTAATCCCCACATGTATACATCAGCACTACAGGACTACTAGTAGCCTTATCTTTGCATTTCCTCACTTTTCTTTTCCTTTTTTATGTTTTTGGCATCCTTTTCTCTATTTTTACCTCCAGCAGATTTTTTTCTTAACCTCTCCCAACTATCTCTTTCTGTGTCATCATCTTTTCTTTTTCCTACATTCTTCTCCTACCGATACAACTTTTTAAATGTATTTATGTATTTTCAAGCATCCTGACTATTTATTTCAGCAAAACTTTTATCATAAATCAAGCATTTTGACTATTTTCCCCAGTAATCTGATATTTGCATTCGCATTGTTTGGGTAATACAGGATTTTCTTGAACATCTTCCAACTATCTCTTTCTTGGAACACCCTTTATTTTTCCTACATCCTTCTCCTGTTGAAAAAACTTTATTTATGTATTTTCAAGCATCTTGACCATTTTTCTTCAATAACATAACATTTGAACACCTACTATTTGGGTAATACTGAGTTTTCTTGAATGACTTTCAACTATCTCTTTCTTTGGTCACCCTTTCTTTCTGCTACATCCTTCTTCTATTGAAGTGCATCTTCAAGCACCTTGACTATTTTGCTCCAGCTATCTGACATTTGCACTTCTACTATTAATACTGTTTTTTTTGCACGACTTCCATCCATCTCTTTCTAGGGCACCATCTCTTTTTATACAACATCCTTCTCCTACTGAAAAACCTTTTTTGATGTATTTTCTAGCATCCTGACTATTTGCCTCAGCAATCTGACCTGTGCACTCTTGAAGAACTTCCGTCTATCTCTTTCTGAGGCATCCTCTCTTTTTCCGACATCTTTCTCCTACTGAAAAAACTTGTTTAATGTATTTTCAAGCATCTCGACCAGTTTGCTTCAGTAACCTGACATTTGCACTCAACTAGTTGGTTAATACTGATTTCCCTAGAACAATTTCCATCTGCCTCTTTCTAGGGCACGCTGTTTTCTTCCTACTTCCTTCTATTGAAAAATTTCTTGATGTATTTTCAAGCATCTTGACTATTTTGCTCCAGCGGTTTGACAATGGCATTCTCATTATTAGAGAAATTATTGCTTTTTTTGAAGACTTCCTCTATTTCTTCATTTGGCATCCTTCTAAATTCTCTATATACTTTTATGCTACTACGAATCTTTCTTAAAATTCTTCGTTCCCATAATATAAGTTAATTTTCTTTTTTTTTCTCTCATTGTCCAAATTTCGCAGGAACAGGTAGCCGTGGGTCTTATTACAGTTTGCTGAAGCCTTATTTTTGCAGGTCTTAATATATTCTTCGCTTTTAAGAACAGATTTGCTTCTTTTTCCTAACCATTTTTCTACTGCTTCTTTTTCATCTGTCTTCTTTACGTTACTCAGCTAAACTATCTATAATCTATAAGAATAAAGCATAGAAACTGATAAAATAGGCTAAGATTGCACAAAGATTATAGACACGTAATCAAAGCCAACTTCACTAGACATATACAAAGAAGCCAAGGGAAGACAGGACTGCAATAAATTGAAAAAGTCGTAGTAGAATAGATTTTGTGGCCACCGCAAGTAAGTTTAATCTCAAACGTTGCAATCTCCTCCACATTTTCCATTGTATTCCATTGTATTCCATTCATATCCATTGTACTTGTAAAATCATGCTTGTTTTGTTTTGAACACAATAATATTATAAAAATCAGTTCGTATGTAACAGCGTAACGAAAATAACGTGCAAAATTTGAACGCAATAAACAATTTTAAGAAGTTAATAAGAAAATCTGGGACTGTGGATATACAAACTCCTGTATTTGAACGTAATCAGCTTCGAGAATAGTATCGCTGTTGTAACTGAAGACACGAGAACTTTAATTTGACATCGTGTCCAATAGCTCAACATTTCGACGTCTTTTTTGCGGCCAATATTAAAGAAAAAACTGCACTTTAACTATATAAAATGCAGTTGATGCAGAAACTGAAGCCTAAAGACCATAGACAATGCTATATTCTTTGCTTGGATGCTCTAGAATAAAAAGCATTTTGAGCAGATGGTGCTACGGATTGTATTTTTTCAAAAATCTAGATGAAATTGCTCTAGTTGAGAATGGTATTCATTTCAACAGGATGGCGCCACTTTCCACGCTGCAGGAAAAACACGTAATTTATTGCAAACCATATTTTCTGCTCGCGCGATTTCCTGTTTTGGCGACATACATCGGCCCTTAAGAATGTATTATCTAACACTTATCTCTATCTTTTCTCTTTTATTTTATCTGGCATGTTTCTTGGAGCTGCAATATACAAATACAAAAAAAAATACAAAATACAAATTTAAATAAATAATTTTTCGCAGTTATTATTGGGTTGGCAACTAAGTACTTTCGGTTTTGTAGTATAAAATAAAACACTTTTTTTTTAAACAAAGAATAGTTTTTAATCAATTATATATTTTTCATTTTCCTCAATGACCTTTTGCCATCTTTCTTTCAGCTGCATGATTTCGCGCTCATAAAATTTCTGGTCCTTATCAGCAAAAAACTGAAGAAGGTGCGAGTGAAGGTCATCGTCATTTGTGAAAGTTTTACCATTCAAAGAATTCTGCAAACTTCGAAATAAATGATAATCAGATGATGCTAGATCAGGGTTGTATGGGGGATGTGGCATCACTTCCCAGCCAAGCTCCAATAGTTTCACACGAGTTGCCAAAGATGTGTGAGGCCTTGTGTTATCTTGGTGGTAAACTACACCTTTCCGATTTGACAATTCTGGCCGTTTTTCTTTGATTGCTTCATCCAGTTTTATTAATTGTTGGCAGTAAACATCAGAATTGATCGTTTGGTTCCTTGAAAGCAGCTCAAAAAACACAACACCTTTGTAATCCCACCAAACTGACAGCATGATCTTTCTTGGATGCAATTCAGCTTTCGATGTGGTTTGAGCTGGTTTATCGTGTTTGCTCCATGATCGTTTCCGAACGATGTTACTGTACAGGACCCATTTTTCATCACCAGCGATGATTCTTTTTAAGAAAGGGTCGGTTTCATTTCGTCTAAGGTGCATATCGCAAATGTTGATTCTTTGTGTTAAATGAATTTCTTTCAATTCGTGAAGTATCCAAATATCAAGCTCCAGAAAGGCATTTTTATACCAATTCTGACATGTGCGCTCTGTTAAGCAATTAGCACCATAAACTTCACATATTTTTTGTGAGTCGCAGCAGCTTCCTTTCCTTTACGGAAATAAAATAGTAAAATATGTCGAAAATGTTCGTTTCTGCACTCCATTTAAAATTAACCCACAACTAATAGCTTTAATAAAAATCACGCACTACTTACTTCTGAAGTTACGTCAATGTGACTAGTATCACGCGACAAACGGTTAGGTACAGCACTAACATACGTTATACAAAAAATAAAGCAACGCTCTCTATCAGTAAAAACCGAAAGTACTTAGTTGCCAACCCAATATTTTGCGAAAGGAGGGAAATCTAATTCGTAAACTTCCGCGGTTGTTTATTCTTTCACCATCTTGTCTTCCGGGTTAGAACCGCGTCTTCGTCAATACTGGCACTGACGTTTCGTCACCACTTGTATGAAACTGAAACAGTCGCGCTGAAACTGAAACAGTTTCAGCGCGACTGTTAAGCTCTGATGACCCATACAAGTGTTGACGAAACGTCGGCGCCAGTATAGACGAAGACACGGTTCTAGCCCGGAAGCCAAAATGATGAAATGAAAGAAATCTTCTTGGATAACATTTTCGTAGCTTATCCATTGCGTAGCATCGTAAATTAATTCCTAGTCATTGCTAGAAGATCCTCATTTTGTATTACAGGTTGTTATTTTGGCAAAGAAATAATTTATCATATAAAAAGAAATATTAAAAACAGACCTTCTTTTAATTTACTGCATTTTCTGCATTTTAAGAAAAAATATATTACACATTTGTTACTAGAACGAAGTACGTTATTCAAATGTCTAAATTAGAAATTCTCCAAGATTGAGATAAAGAAAACGGCAAAATTACCAAATCAGATGACCTTTCTGTTATTAAATGATATTAAACAAGAGCATAAATGAAGATGTAATTAAAATATGTAGTAGGCGACGTTCATTTTCTGAAACGTTTCGTTGCATTTCTTATTGCTTCCGTAATTATGAAATATTATCCACGTCGAAAAAGGAATTTTATATTTCTATGTACAATTCCTTCATGTAATTCCAAATAAGTGGATTATTTTGAAACTTACGAAGTAGCTAATTAATACGTAATGTTAGTTAAGAAAAATTTAAAATTAAAATTAAAAAAATGTAATTATTAATTAGGGTACCTTATGGAAAAACGAATTGTAAATGAATGCCATTCCGTTCTAAAATAAAGCGTCTAATTTACACTACCGGTCATATTTATTTGCCCACCCCAATTTTATGTGTTTCCTGAAATACGGATTATTTTTCGAAAAATCTGTATTATAATTATTCAACAATATTATTAGTGGAAGTAATTCCATATGAATTTCTACGAAAATCTTAAATTGTTTATGATATATCGTAAAGGTGTCATAAATTGGAAAAATACTATAAATATTATATAGGCTAATCCCTACAGTATTAACAGTTTTACCTGCATTTCCGAAAGGTATTACTAATATTGTGTTATTGTACTAACTAATTACAATATTAGGATGTGTTGTTCAAAAAGGAAAATAAATTTTATGTCAGTCATCCTTCATCTTTTGTTGCGAAAACAGTGAAATAGAGAGTTATTGTGAATATTTTAATGCAATGCCGAAGACGAAGGAATTATCTGTTGAAGTGCGTGCTATGATAATTGCTTGCCATCGTACGGGTAAAAGTAATCGCGAAATTGCAAAAGAATTACGATTAAATCGCAGAACCATTGATTATAACGTTAAAAAATTTGAAGAAAATGGTACATTTTCCAACAAAAGAAGATCTGGACGACGCAAAGCGACGACATCTGCAGATGACCGGCATCTAATACGGATAAGTAGACGCGATAGACGAAAAACAGCACCAGAAATTGCTGCTGAAATGAATAGAGCGCGTGCTAAACCAATTAGCGTGTCCACGGTACAGAGAAGGGTAAGGCAAGCGGGTTTATACGGAAGAATTGCTCTGCGAAAACCACTACTACGAAAGCAAAACAAGATAAAACGACTGAATTGGGCTAAAGAACATAAGAACTGGGCGATTGATCAGTGGAATAAAGTGTTGTGGACAGACGAATCGAAGTTTGAACTTTTCGGTAGTAAAAGGCGAATATTCGTAAGAAGATCCGCAGGAGAAAGAGTACTGCCAGAATGTATTGCGCCTACCGTAAAACATGGAGGAGGTTCAGTAATGATTTGGGGGTGTTTTAGTGGAAGATCTGTAAGCGATCTCGTCAAAATTGAGGGAATCCTAAGAAAAGAAGGCTACAAGGAAATTTTAGAAAATAACGCTGTTCCTTCAGGACTAAGGATTCTTGGCGAAAACTTTGTATTTCAACAGGACAACGATCCGAAACACACTTCTAGATTGTGTGCCGTTTACTTGCGTCAACTAGAAGAGCAAGGGCAAATCTCTATAATGGTACGGCTAGCTCAAAGTCCTGATCTGAACCCAATAGAGCTTCTTTGGGAAGAATTGGACCGAAAGGTTCGAGAACGTGCTCTATCATCCACCACTGTACTGTGGGAACAACTTCAATAAGCCTGGGCACAAATTACAGAAGATACACTGCAAAAATTAATTGAAGGGATGCCGCGGTTATGTGCCGCAATTATCAAAAATAAAGGTGGGCACATTGATGAGAGCAAAATTTAATAATAATTAATGATAAAATTTTTATATAAGAAAAATGTAACTATTTTATGTTTATTTTACACTATCATATTGGTACAATAAATAAATTTTCAGTACACATTTGATAGTTTAATAATTTTGGCTAAAATTAAGGGTGGCCAAATAAATATGACCGGTAGTGTATGTATTTTTAATGAATTAAATTAGAAAATAATTATATATTCTATAAATTTAAATGATTACACTCAATAATAATAATAATACATTTATTTTTATGTACGAAAACATATTTACAAGCCATGGTTGTTTTTGATTGAATCAGCTACACATACTCTAAAGGAGACAGTGAACTAATGCACAATTGCGCGTTATAGTTATAAATAAAATCTTCAAGTCCGAAGTCAGCCGAATTCAATATAAAAGATCAAAAAATCAATCCATTTCCCATAATGTATGTAAAATAGGTTGTAATTCTGATCTCCGACTTTTATTATTTTCTATTGCTGATGCTATCAATACGTATTTATTGGGTTGGCAACTAAGTACTTTCGGTTTTTACTGATAGAGAGCGTTGCTTTATTTTTTGTATAACGTATCTTAGTGCTGTACTTTACCGTTTGTCGCGTGATACTAGTCACATTGACGTAACTTCAGAAGCAAGTAGTGCGTGATTTTTATTAAAGCTATTAGTTGTGGGTTAATTTTAAATGGAGTGCAGAAACGAACATTTTCGACATATTTTACTATTTTATTTCCGTAAAGGAAAGAAAGCTGCTGCGGCTCACAAAAAGATATGTGAAGTTTATGGTGCTAATTGCTTAACAGAGCGCGCGTGTCAGAATTGGTATAAAAAATTCTGTTCTGGAAATTTTTCTCTCAAAGATGAGCAACGTTCTTGTCGGCCTACTGAAGTTGATGATGACCAAATCAAAGTCATAATTGAAGAGTATCGTCATATAACTGTTCGAGAGGTTGCGGAGAGGCTACATGTATCGCACACAACAATTGAAAAACATTTCAAATGTCTTGGGCTAGTTAAGAAGCTTGATATTTGGGTACCTCACGAATTGAAAGAAATTCATTTAACACAAAGAATCAACTTTTGCGATATGTACCTTAGACGAAATGAAACCGACCCTTTCTTAAAAAGAATAATCACTGGTGATGAAAAATGGGTCCTGTACAGGAACACAGTTCGAAAACGATCATGGAGCAAACACGATAAACTAGCTCAAACCGCATCGAAAGCTGAATTGCATCCAAAAAAGATCATGCTGTCAGTTTGGTGGGATTACAAAGGTGTTATGTTTTTTGAGCTGCTTCCAAGGAACCAAACGACCAATTCTGATGTTTACTGTCAACAATTAATAAAACTGGATGGAGTAATCAAAGAAAGACGGCCAGAATTGTCAAATCGGAAAGGTGTAGTTTTCCACCAAGATAATGCAAGGCCTCACACATCTTTGGCAACTCGTGGGAAACTATTGGAGCTTGGCTGGGAAGTGATGCCACATCCCCCATACAGCCCTGATCTAGCACCATCTGATTATCATTTATTTCGAAGTTTGCAGAATTCTTTGAATGGTAAAACTTTCACAAATGACGATGACCTTCACTCGCACCTTCTTCAGTTTTTTGCTGATAAGGACCAGAAATTTTATGAGCGCGAAATCATGCAGCTGAAAGAAAAATGGCAAAAGGTCATTGAGGAAAATGAAAAATATATAATTGATTAAAAACTATTCTTTGTTTAAAAAAAAAGTGTTTTATTTTATACTACAAAACCGAAAGTACTTAGTTGCCAACCCAATAAAATATACACACTAAATTATGGTACAGGGGTTAATTTTTAATTATTAACATTGCAAAACTAAAAAAAGTTATTTTTATATTCCATTCCGTGCAGTATCTCCGCAATAAGTATGTTTAACCTTAAAAAACGCAACTAAATGAAAAAAGAATTGAATAATCATAATTATTTTTAAAGATATTTTAAAAACAAAACGTTTTTCTATTTCATGAATAAAATGTGTATAGTTTTCAAGTTATGTCAGTTGAAAGTTGGTCTTCGTCGTTTCGATGAAGTTTACCATTAAAGGGGTAAAAATAACACTATCGTTTTAGGGTTAAGCGTCAATGTCGATTATGTCCAAAATGGTGGGTAATTCAAAATAGTAACTTTCTATTTTAACGTTAGAACAAGATGGCATACAAAATAATTAGTAAATAAAATATTAGTATTACAAATTTATATTGAAAATCGTTCGTCGTCCTAAAAGGCAGTTAAAAAAGACTTAAAATAATAGGAGTGATAAATAAATACGAGGGTGGTCCCATAAGTACCCGACCTGACCTAGAGATTTCGGTAATTGTTTGAAAAATATCACTGTATTGGAAAGTACACAATCTATAAAGCATATATTTCGAGTTTGAAGACGCCACGTTGTTTAGTATTTGTTTGGCAGCCATTAATAGTGAACGTTTTCAGTGAATTTGTAAAAATGGAGAAAATTGGTCATAGTTACGTAATACGATACTTTTTTTTGAAAGGCGTCAACCCAATCGATATAAAAGTTGAACTGGATTTTACTCTGGGTGAGTCTGCTCCTTAGTTTACAACAGTGAAATATTGGGTAGCAGAGTTTAAACGAGGCCGTACGAGTTGCCAAGAGGAGCATCGCAGTGGTTGACCAAATGAGGTGACGACTCCAGAAATGGTGAAGAAAATCCACAAAGCGGTAGTGGATGATCGTCGACTGAAAGTGCGCGAATTAGCAGACATAGTAGGCATTTAAAAAAGTGCTGTACATCGCATATTATCTGAAAATTTGGATATCAGGAAACTGTGCAAGATGGGTGCCGCCTTTGCTCACACTCGAGCAAAAACAGTGTCGTAAAGATGTTTTAATTGAGTGTTTAGCGAAGTTCCACAGCAACAAAGTAGAATTTTTGCGCCGTTTCATAACCATGGATGAAATATAGGTCCATCACTTCACACCCGAGACAAAAGAACATTCAAAACAATGGACTCAAAAGGGAGAACCTGCTCCAAAGAAGGCGAAGAGCGGTTCACCTGCAGGCAAGGTCATGGCATCGGTTCTTTGGAATGCGCGTGGAATAGTTTTCATTGACTATCTTGAAAAAGGAAAGACTATGAACGGCGAGTATTATGCGAACTTATTGCAACGTTTGACCGAAGAAATCAAACAAAAAACGACCACATTTGGCTAAGAAGAAAGTGGCATTTCATCAAGACAATGCACCAGCTCACAAATCCGTTATTGCGATGGCAAAATTAATGAATTAAAATTTGAATTGCCACCTCATGCACCTTATTCGCCAGATTTGGCTCCCAAACTTGAAAAAATGGTTCCGTGGTCAAAGATTTTCCAACGATGAAAAAATAATGTCGACAGTTAATTTTGAGGAGCAGGACAGTTCTTATTATAAAAAGGGTATCAAACTTATTGAACATCGCTTGGAAAAGTGTATAGAGCTGATAGGAGATTATGTTATAATAATAATATAATATATTTCTTTCCAAAATTTTTGTGTTTTCTTTGTTGGGTCGGATACTTTTGGAACCACCCCCGTATTTCAAGCGCCCGTTAAATTTTACATTAATATTCTTCATTATTATTGGTTAACATCATTTCGCCTAACAACTACAATATCTACATAAATCGATTCAAAATATTTTGTACTAGGTTTCAGTGTTTGTTTTTTATATATCATTTCATATTGGATTAGTTTACATAGTTTATAATTTACCCCATTTGAAATTCTAATAGGAAAGGTCCAATTAACGTCAATTTACATTGCGTATTCAATTTGCTTGTCCAAATATCCTTTCTAAATCTACCTCGTTTGTCGTATCATGTCATATAGATTTTAAACGGGAAACCATCTTGAGGATTTCTGATATTCCAGTGTACTACATTCACTGTTACATACAAATAATAAATGCAGTGTATTTAAGTGTTTTCTCTGATGTAGTTTCATATATTACGAAGACCATTAAAAGTGACTTTGGGATTGCTGATCTATGTGTCTTTAAACAAGGGCCTTTTAATATACATATGTATGTACCGAAATAAATATTGAGTTGTTCTGAAAGCACTTTCGTTTCTTTTTCGTGGAAATGAACAATTCTTTATTATTATATTACTACTATTCAATTATATATTGACCATACTGTCTTCATCGTGGCTTCCGAGCTGGAATCGCGTTTAGACAGATGGTTCACTCAATCAGTTTACCCTAAACCCACACATATTGAGAGGTATTTGAACGTCCTTTCTCATCATCATCCTGCCCAAAAACAGAGCGTCATTAACTCCTTAATCCAAAGAGTTTTTAACATATCTAACCAGTATTCTCTAGCCAAGGAATTAAGTCAGTTCACCAATATCCTCATAAGCAACAATTTCTCCAAACATCATACTCGACAGACCATAGACAGACATTCTCATCGTAAACGGTGTCGCACCTGGGAAACTACGATCTGTACCGTCGAAATTAACAGTGCGCCTTTTGGCCTTCGACGGTACAGATCGTGTACGGAATTTGTTTCGTGCGCACTTTTGCAGTAGTTTTCCAGGTGCGGCGCTGTTTAATTGTCTGCTCATGATAACAACTTAGTTGTCGATATACGTACACGGAATACGAAAACGAATGTAGAAAGGGGTTATATATAAACCTTAAGTGATTTCGAAGAAAAAATAGTTATATCTAACTGAATATATATTAATTATCGATTCGCTAATGCTTCCGAACACACGTGTGATGCCTAATAATAATTTGGATCGTTTTTACAGCAGGTATTGGTAACGCTGTTTAGTGATGATCCAAGCAACGTGACCAGCACATTTTGTGCCTAATAAATTTGATTTTTTTGTTTAAACTCTTAAAATTTAACAAAGAAAAAATTTCGTATGAAACACATATTTGTTCAAGTTGTAAATGAAGTTAGATGTCGTAAAACCTTTAGCAGTACACCTAGTGTGGGTTCTATAAATAGTCAAAAATGCCAATGATTCAAAAGACTTCGCGAAGGAACTTTTTGTTAGATGATGAAAAATCTTGGTTGCACGTTCAATCTTGAGAATCTCGAGAATTTTGAATCAAACAGGTTTGCAAGCACTTTTTGATCAAGATTGAACATGCAACCAAGATCTTTCTGGTTGGGTGTTCTATCTTGATCAAAAAGTGCTTGCAAGCCTGTTTGATTCAAAATTCTCGAATAACGCACCAAGAATTCGTCAAATTATTAGCAAAAACGTTGGAAATTAGCCACGAATACTTGGCAAGGTACGAAAACTTGGAAAACACTTCGCCAATCAACCAAAGACAGACGATATCATAGAAATGCCATTTGCAATTTACTCTTGCCGCCTGCCAAAAGTAACATATTAGGAAAATGTTTCGTAAGCAGTTTTCTTGTTTTCAATATCTTACTGGCAGAATCCGAAAAAAATAGTAAAATCTTCAGGTAATCTTCACCAGTTACGTTTTTTTTAATTTCTAATAAATTTACGATTATCTCAGCAGTATAGCGAGTACATTTTGTGCTAAAAAATAGACTATTTTATTTAAAATTTTAAAATTCAACACAGAGAATATGACGAATGAAATGTATATTCGGTCTGGTTGAAAAAGAAGTTACATTCTGTAAAAAACATTTTCAGTATACATGGCGAATGGTCCTATAGATAGTCTAAAAAGCCAATTATTTGTTTATAAAAACTTCGCGAAGGAAACTCTTTATTAGTTGCTGAAAATGGTCTTGTTTACATGGCGAAGGGTCTTGTAGATAATCTAAAATGTCAATTGTTTGTTTAAAAAGCTTCGCGAAGAAAACTCTTTATTAGATACTGAAAATGATCTTGGTCGTGTGTCCAGTTTTGATTAAGAAATGCTGTTTGGTTTAAAATCCTCGAACAAAGTACTAAGAATTTGCCAGCTCGTTAAATTGGCAAGGACCAAAATCCTGGAAAGTAGGTTCTACGCGAATCAAACGAGGGCAGCTGAAATTATAAAATTGTTATTTATAATTCATTTTTCCAACGTCGAAACTAACATAGGAAAATGTTTCTTAAGCAGTTTTCTTATTTTCAACATAGTACGGGTAGAATCCGAAAGAAATAAAATTTTCAAACTTTACCAATTTTTCGGGTAAATTGTAGACGTAGATTAAGGATCATTATGTAAATTTGAAGCAACGACTACAAGGGTTAAATAAAAGTAAGCCTCCACAACCATCGCCAAAAGCAAATTTCATCAAAATATTATAATTTTGTGTGTATAATGAAAATTTTAATGAATAATTATTGTCGATCTATCATGCGTTAATCGAAAATATTGTATTTACATGAAGTCGATTATTAACAATTGGATAGACATCATCAAGTTTTACGATAAAATCACACTGCTTAATCGAAAAGCTTTTTTAATATGAAAAAGCATGGTCTGCAAAATGGTACCAGTTGGAATGAGTTCTCTCTGCAATTGTGGTTTGCCTACATTGCTCCTTCCAACTATCACTTGTTTCGCCTCTTAGAGAATTTTTGTGGAAAAAGAGTTGTTCATAAAGAGTTCTTAAAAGCGTATTCACCAATTTTCTTCAATTACAATCTTCAGATTTTTGTAAAAATGAAATTCTAACGTTGCCAAATCGTTGGGCGAAACTAATTGAAAATAATAGCGATTATAGACTACATTTTGTTCAACTCTTAAAAATAGTTTTAAAAGTATATAACAAAAGCGATGTTAATTATTGTTTATTGATGTTCTGCAATTTAAATACAATAAATTATAATATCCGCAGTTCACTTATAAAACAACCAGCACAGTTATTAATTTTAATTGTCAACTGACCTAAATCTTTCAATTTAAATTATATATTGTCGCCTATATTCAATAAAGAATTAAAAAATAAATAATTTGTTTCGTTATTTCAGCTAGATTTCTCTACAAACTGTGAATAAAATAATATGAACTCAAAAACCTTTTGTATATTATATATACAGTGTGTCCCATTTATTATGTTATAACGGATACCTAGGTTATTGTAGGATTTTAAAATGAATGTCATATACGCAAGTGTTCCTAGACATTTATTTTTAATCATTTGCTGGTATCAGGAAAACAATCGAACATCGAATATGTAAGTTTTACTTATACCTTGTCTCAGAATAAGGAGTGATTCAAATATTGCGCCAAAATAGTACATATTTTTAAGATATTTCATTGGTTCTCGAACGGGCAAGTTTAATATGGATAAATGAATGCCAGAAATCCGCCATTTTTCATAATCTGTAAGCGTTTAATTACATTTTTGCATTGTTTTATTTTAATAATATTTAATCTTAATTTTCGATAGGTTGTACATATTAATCCAAAAGTAACGTTGGTACAATCATACTTCCATTAAAATGAATTTTTTTTCATTTATTTTTATATAATAAAGAAAACGATTAATATCGTTGACAAACGACTACATTCACAACTGTTGAATTTGATGGAGCCTGTGGTTGATTAACTTAATCACTAAGGTTGATATATAACCCCTTTCCACATTAACTTTTGTAATTCTGTATACGTTGTCGTCATCAGCAGATAACCGCAAAGTGTCGCACCTGGTAAACCACGGCGAAAAATACCTGTACGAAAACAAACTCCGTACGCGATACACACCATTGAGAACCTGAATGTACACTGAAAGTTCGTTTCACAAGATTTTTAAAAATTGTTTTACTTAAACTAGGATGAATGACATTGAAAAAAGAGAGCACGGACACGACCGATAAGTATCTGCATGTGATTTATTACAGTGTTTCTCTTCTTCTGACATTAAGCAGACAGAATAGAGTCGCCTGGATCGGTCCGGTGTCACTATTCACCACATGGCTTTTATTCTTTAAGATGTACATGCTTTCATACGTGTCTAATTCACGATAATTATACACGTTCTTTATCAAATGTAAACAATCCATGTTAACACTGTGGTTATTTTCTAAAACATGGCTTGCTATACCAGATTTTTCTGGTCGGTTGAATTTCAAAAAATCAGCGAAAAGGCGAAAAGCGGCCACAATACGAGCAGAGGCACGAAAAAGTGATTCTATAGCATGACAACGCTCGGCCTCGCGTTGCCAAACCCGTTAAAACCCACTTAGAAACGCTCAAATGGGAGATCCTACCCCACCCGCCATATTCCCCAGATATTGCGCCGTCCGATTATTACTTGTTCCGTTCGATGGCACATGGTCTGGCTAATCAGCAGTTCCGTTCATACGAAGACATCTCAGAATGGCTTGATTCGTGGATAGCCTCAAAAGACGAACACTTCTACCGTGACAGTATTCGAGCTCTGCCAGAAAGATGGGAAAAAGTTGTCGCTAGCGATGGGCAATATTTTGAATGATTCATTTGTAAACATTTTTTCTCAATAAAGTTGCATTTTCATCAAAAAAACAGCGAGAACTTAGTCGCGCACCTAATACTTTATTCAATTTTTTCTGGAATTTTTAGAAGTTAGAGTAAGTAGAAAAACTGGAATACATCTTCCGAAAGCAAAAAGTAGATACATTCATATACGGGCGTAATATATAGTACATTAGTTAAGACTTGGCCAACATTGTTAGTTAACTTGAATTTAGAGCATTTAATAATTATTGGTAGTTATCGTTGCATTAGCTTTGATAATGTATAGACATTAGACAGGGTCTATTACGTGTGGTCAGTAGGAAACTAAATTTCATAACCGAATTGAAAAGGTCCTTTGCTGGTATTAACTAATTACCCCTCATAGAATGTCATCTATTGAATTATCACTAAAGTGTAGAGAATTTAATTAACAAAGGATCCGAACTTCGATTCACGACAAGACATTTATCGTAATTTACAGTTCGACCATTAAAAAAGATGATTAAATTTTATCGAAGAAAAATAAAATTCAATGTAATTTTCACTATTACGAGAGTAGTTTGACAAGTAGTGAGAAATGGAAAAGAAAAACGAATTTTTTAAATACAAAATAATTTTTATTTTTCAACATATTCTCCTAAAAGAGCAATACATTTATTCCAACGGTGCTCCAATGCCCTTATGCCATCTCTAAAATGCGATTCCGGAAGGCTTGCAAAATACTCATTTACGAAGATGATAAGCCCGTCGTTACACGAAAATTTCTTTCCACCTAGTGCCGTTTTCAATTTCGGAAAAAGGTGGAAGTCGGAAGGGGCTAGATCCGGCGAATAAGGCGCATGCGGTACTAATTGGAAATGCAACTCGTGGATTTTGGACATCGCAACTGTGCTGGAATGCGAGGGAGTGTTGTCTTGGTGAAACAGAATCTTTTTCTTTGCCATTCCTGGCCGTTTAACACGAATCTCAACATTTAATTTTTGTAGAAGTTCTGCACAATATTGTCCGTTTATTGTGGCATCTTTCTGAAGATAATCAATGAGCAAAATGCCCTTTGAATCCCAAAAAATTGATGCCATCACCATGTTTGCGCCGATAAAGTGGTTTTCGCTTTCTTTGGAGGTGCAGAACCACGTTCTAACCATTGTTTCGACTATTGTTTAGTTTCGGGTGTACTGTAGTGTATCCAAGTTTCATCGCTAGTAACAAATCGTCTACAAAAATCAACCGGATCCCGCTTATAAAGGTCAAGACACTCTTTGGAAATGCACAAACGAGTGAACTTTTGATCAGTCGTAAGCAATCGCGGCACCCATCTTGCCAAAAGCTTGGAAAGGCCCAATTCTTTCGTTAAAATGTGGTGTACCCGTTCTGTTGAAATGTTTACCATATCTGCTATCTCTCTCACTTTGAGTCGTCAATCTTGCGTAATAATATTATGGATTTTTATAATCATTTCCTTAGAAGTCACGATTTTGGGTGCTCCAGAGCGCGCTTCATCAACACAGCTTGGTCTACCACGTTTAAATTCATTTACCCATCTACTTATTGTGGCGGATGATGGAGCAGATTCACCTAATGTTTCCCGTAACTCATCTTTTATTTCGGTAGCTTTCATACTCTTAATTGCAAAGTATTTAATCACCGCACGATACTCTGCTTTTTCCATTTTAACAAAACGACGTGTTGCTTCTTTTTCAATCGGCTGTCAAAAATAAACTAATCAACCGATTTATCTAAATATCGGAATGTAAATATATAAATAGGTAACCTAAATTACAGTGCATTTGTTTTACCAATTAGAGCGCCACCTATGTGTCATTCTCACTACTTGTCAAACTATCCTCGTATTATTTCCTTTGTGCGTCTTTAAACAAGCGTCAATACTCATTAGCCAATTACAGATTTGATAGAAGAATTACGAAGCATTTACCGAATTGATCGTATACAATGGGAATTACAAAACGATTCTACGAGGGAGCGTTTTTATATTCGCGGAATGGGGGACAAGGGGTGGAAATAAAAAAACCAAATTATTTTTCTTTTTCAATATATTCACCTGCAAGACGGATACATTTTTCACATCTTTCAATTAATTTATTTATACCCTCATAAAAAAATGATTTCTCTTTATCTGCAAAATACGCCGAAACTGCCTCCTTGACTTCATCATCGGCAGTAAATTTTTTACACCGCAGCTCTTTTTTCATTTTCGGAAACAGGTAATAATCACTCGGGGCCAGGTCTGGGCTGTAGGGTGGGTGATTCACAATTTCAAAGCCCATCTTATGCAGGGCAGCTAACGCAACGCGGCTCTTGTGGACGGGCGCGTTGTCGTGCAAAAGCAGAACACCTTTTGTCAATTTTCCCCGTCTTTTCTCTTTAATGGCTACTTTTAGTCGCTCTAATATTGAAGCGTAATATTCTCCGGTTATAGAAACACCTTTATCTTTATAATCAATCAACAATATTCCTTCCGAGTCCCAAAATACCGTTGCCATGAGTTTCCCAGCTGATTGTGACACTAAATTTCTTGGGAGCTGCTGTGCCCTTTTTATGCCACTGCATGGAGTCTTGTTTGGACTCAGGTTCATAATGATGAACCCAAGTTTCGTCTCCAGTAACAATTCCACTCAATACACCATCCTTGTCTTCATTACAGAGGTCCAAAAATGCACGCGAACACTCTACGCGCTGTTGTTTTTGCGGCGGCGTGAGCATTCTCGGCACCCATCTTGCGCTGACCTTAGACATGCCGAGATGATCGTGTAGGATTTTAAAAATTGTTGTATCGGATACTCCAACCATTTCTGCGAGTTGTTTCTTCTTTAGTCGAGCATCTTCGAGTACAATTTGTTCAACTTTTTGGATAAGTGCTGGCGTGGTCACCTCAATGCTCCTGCCCGGCCTCGGGTCGTCTTCAAGGGATTCCCTTCCTTGTTTAAATAAACTATGCCACTTGTACACCATGGTTTTTCCTGGACAAGAGTCGCCGTAAACCAATGACATCTCATTCATTATGGTCGCGACTGATTTTCCTTGCCTGGTAAGGAACTTTATAACGGCACGATATTCGATTTTTTCCATATTTCACTTTTCACTCCTGATTATGTTACTTGGTTGACGATCGTTCAAAGACTAACTGTCTAATAACAATGAAACTTCGTATTTATACTAATTATGAGTCGCTGCACAGGCCACGCCCCCAATGCGCCTACTCACCCCTCTACAACCCGCTCATTCCACGAATATAAAAACGCTCCCTCGTATCTAACGATAAAATAAAAGCCCTACGATTTTTTCATTTTATTTTTCGGTAACTTCAAAGCACTTGCTCGAAATCACATGAATATTCCTAACATTAATTATAGGTCATACAATAATAAATTCGAAAGTGTGTTCATCAACCAGAGCTGCGAGAAAACTAGTTTCATTATTTACAAGTAATTGAAATTGCAGAATTGTCTTTAATGGTTTAGCATGGTGAATTTTGGGGAGATTGGACGAAGGATGTCCGATCTTCAATCACGACTGAAGATAGATGCTTATAAGATCTTGTTCATGATTCTCCTCCATACAACATGTGCATCGCCAACAACGGCACAACAAGGTAATTTTATTTTAATCTTCCATCGACAGATTCGAGAGCTTAAACTATTTACTAAGTATTAAAAATTTAAGAAAACAGTTATTATTTCTCGTACTTTAATTTTAACTTTTTTTAAAGATGTATTAATGACCCTTTGTATTGACTTACCGATAATGAACAAAAATAATAAAATAATATATTTACTGTGCGATAAACTATCACACACTGATCATATTTAAATATTTATTTTCACGCCATCGTTTTTTTGATCTATATATTCACCGACGAATTCTTTTACTTTGCCTACCAACAGCCGCTTGTTAACTCTTCGTATATTCAATATATCTCCGATTCGATAGGATGCATTCGTCCATGTCGATCGCCGGTGGTTTATTACCAGACGATATACGTACAGGCGACCTCTCCCGATGCGCGACGATCTATATCCGTCGAGAAAACAGTATCTAGTGTTTTATGTATTTTAAGCAAACAATACAGACTGGGGATTAAAAGATTGCTCATATTTTATCTCTTCGAATAATAAAATTTTGATTTATTTTATTCAGGCATGGTCGATTTACTCGAAGAAGCTGGTCTCTGGAATGAACCCTACGGAGTAACTAGAATAATTGGAAGATGTCCGAACAAAACCGACGAAAAATTAGAATATATAAGAAGCGATTGGGCTTATAGATTATCGGAAAAGGCCGAAACGTCTCTTAGCACCGGGAAACTATTCCCTCGAGGTTTTCCCAAAGACTTCTCCATTTTAATAGTGTCAAGATATTTTGGTACGTTGAAAATATTCGTAAAAAATCCGAAAAGCCGTAATTCAATTTGTTTTCCAGGTGGTACGACTCCCATATTTACAATTTATAGCGATGAAGGTGACGAACAATTGGCTCTTTCTATCGGTGCGGAAGTCTCTCTGTTTTACGAAGACACAGAGGAATTACCGGAAATCGATAATTACATCTCTTTTGATACGTCCATTGCTGATGGAGAGTGAGTGTAAATATCAGTGAAATTTGATTAAATGCCGGACTATAAATTCAGATTTAATTCTCAATGTTTCCCTCAAAAAATATAGGAGAAACTAAACTTTAAATAAACTTGTTGAATATTCATAAAACGTCGTCTCTGATTATCAATTCTTTCTTGAGTAAACAAAATATTTAAATGCGTGTAATTTAAATTAATTGACGATATTTTATTTAATTATAAACCAACGTACAAGGGCGGTTCAATAAGTAGTGAGCCTAGGCAGGTAAACGCGAACATCTTGGTAAAAATTATTATATTTTTCAACGTTGTCTCTTTCCAACTCATTATATATATTCGTACATATATATTAATTATTATTATATATTCAATTGTTATATTTTCAAGTTCTTCTTCTTCAAGTTGCTTGAAATTACTGGTTCCCCATTGAGTCTCTGCTACTTCATATAATTTTATTCGATATCTACCACCGTATCCATGCATTTCTTTAATCATTTCTGGAGTATACACGTCTTTTGGGTGCCTACTGGGTTATTCATCAAATATAATGGTCCTGGTATATCCAAGTTTCATCTTCATTGGAGGACCAAAAGTCTTTTTTCTACTTTGTTAAATTGAGGACCTGAAATGGGTCTACGTTCACGTTTATGACCCACAATCAACGAATGCGGTACTCTTCTTGGATAATTGCTCGAAATTACTGATTCAAAACTGAGTCTCTGCTACTGCGCATAATTTTATTCGATATCTACCACCGTATCCATGCATTTCTTTAATCATTTCTAGAGTATGCAAGTCTTTTGGGTGCCTACTGGGTTATTCATCAAATACATTGGTCCGACCACGTTTAAACGCAGATATTTATCGTTTTATAGTTGCAATCGATGGAGACTGGTTTCCGTAAACTGACTTTAACTAGGCTTCGATTTTATCGTTTGTTTTATTCTTTAAAAATAAGAATTTAATTACTGTTTTGTATTCCACTTATTCCATGTATCAAAGCAAGCCAAGAAAACAGCTCACTTTCTATTCAAACGCTAATTTTGACGGTTATATTTTGAAAGACTGCCAAGTTGAAAAACAATTCAGATTTTGTATTAATACTGCCCATTTTGGGCAAGCTCATTTGATTATCGATTTCACATTAAAATAAACATTTTTTCAAATTTCTAATTTAAATTTTCCTCAATTATTAGATGGCATCGATTGGGATTCAGTATAAAAGGCGATTCGGTTACTTTAATTAAAGATTGTCAGGATTCAATTACGCGACAGCTTTCTAGGGAATCAACCTCGACGATAAGTAATGCTGGTATTATAACAGTTGGTTATGAATTGATTCAGGAAGGTTTTTATAATGTAAGTATGAATAAAATACTACCTATACACTCTCCATGATAATATATGAGATTAGATTCTATTAAAATCACTTCTTTGTTAAGGTTTTATCGACGATTAAGTTCCTAAATGATTTGCCTTTGTTCTTCCTGGGATTTCGACAATTAAAATTAACGATTTCTAAAATTAACTTCCTTTGGAGTGTTGATAGAAGTAAATGAGATTTGAAATTCTAATTTTTATTAATAAAAACTTTTCTTAACATACATTTGTTACAAATAACGTTAAAAAAATATCTTCCTCTGCAAATAGGATCTATAAAGCTTCTATCATTTTTTTGTTGGGAAAAAATTTAAGACCATCCACTTCAATTGAAGAAAAGAGTTATAATCAGGTGATTAAAGGGCGGTATTCAATTCATTTGAATCCCAAACGAATTTTTTCTTCCATGATGACATATAATTTTTGTGAAAAGGGATTGTCTGATTGTCTTACAAAAACAAAACATTTTCTAATAATTTCCCGTGTCTCTTCTCCGTAATTTTTTTCTCGTGGAAGAGTTAGTAACATCTAATAATATTCTCCATTTCTTTGCCTAAAAATCTAACCATGTAGTTATTCGTGGCAATTTCCAGTCCAGGTTATATTTATTCCAAAACTTATGAAAGTTCTTTTTGGATGTTATTAAATGGAATGTTAGAAACCCTCTTCATAAGTAATAAATCCATTACAAATTCAGGAATTTTAACCGACTTTTTCCCATGTATGGTTTGCCTTGTTGGCATGTTCCAGGTATGTTACCGTTTCCAAGTCAGTAAATTCCTTTTCCACTTCAAACACCTCGCACTAGATCCGTTGTATTTTAAATACGGATATTTTGAAATAAATTTTCGAACCTTTAACACCACGCAATGATTTTTACGACTTATTTCTTCACTAATAGTTACTAAAACATGAATTGAAATGAAGTCTACAGGCTGATATTCTCTACGTGATTGTTAAGTATCTCGTCTCTTAGGTACGTGAGTAATAAATGTTTTCATTCGTACGGTGCGTAATTTTATTAGAATATCACCGGCCTTTCTACACGCCTATGGTCTGGAACCGTGTTTGCGAGCCTCGACAATTAGATAAATTAATCTTTTGACATTAAATCTCACAAAAACATTTCTGATAATTTACTGCTTGTCACCATAGTGTCGCGATACTTTGTTTATATTGTATAAGAAACGGACCAACTTACACTAAAGGAATGTTTTCCGATCATGTGATTACTGTCGTATAAATATGATGTCGACAGGAAGTGAGGATGTCAAATTAAATATTTTTACTGTCAGATGCGATAATGTAATATATACTTAACTTGTAAGCCTGTAAATAACAAATGTAAAAGCTGCCTACGTAGGTTACCTAAGTGTAAACTTACAAGGACGATGAAATAAATATGATAAATCAGCTGTTAGAACAATGACAAATAGCAGCCATAAAATACAAGGAATATAACAATATCAGAACCGTAGAAAAAACAAACTTCATAAGTCAAAAATCAAAAAATTATTTTATCTGTAGTAAACGTGACACATGTGTGCATAATACACATGCTCTACATACGTCTGTTTTTAGTTTTCCACGATTTCTTGACAAGATGTAACACGTAACTCTATTAGAAAAACGTTTGCGCCCTTTCTTTCTTCAACATATGTGACTACCGATGAATTAAATCAATGCCGGTATATGTTCGTATTTTACAGCGTTATTGATACACCGGCAAACTTTCGTGGTTTATAGTATAGATATCATTACACCCCCGTATTAAGAAATTAATTAATTCTATGATCACCTTTTGTTGCTACCCCTATCCTTCTGAAATTGCCGAATATTATGCAAATACTACAAATAGTTGAATTGTATATAAAATATCTTTAAAATGTAATCTTTAATATTGAATTTATTTTTTAAGAGAGATACATTTCCAAAAATTAAAAAAACTGTTCTATTTCCTAGTTCTAAAGATTTAGTCACTTTATAAGGTCTCCCCACGCAAAGGGGGTGCGACTACAACTTGTTTTATGCACGATAAATATTTTAAATCTACTTTACATATACATATACAGGGTGATATTCACGTATTAAGGATCGCACCAACTCCGGACGAAGCTTACGAACTTTGCGCTCACTACGCCCCCGATTGTTCTTTAATAACCAGGGAAGAATATTCAAGCAGCAGCAGTAGTTACTTTTTTAATAGCTCGAGTAACGGTTGGGGATCCTCACATTACTTCAGCAATGTGAGTTCGAGCAGTTCGAGTTCGAATTTTGGCGGATCCACCGTTATTGGTGGTGTCGGTGGTAGGTTGCCACCGTTCGATAGAACAGGTGGATCCGGTGAAGTAAATATTGGAGGAAGCGGTAACATTCACACTATCACGTCGATACATACTTCTACAACGGGTACGTGGGAAAGATTAGGTACCAAATAGAGTAACGTTTTTTCATTTGCGTTGTTTTACATGTAGGGTTCAACGAAAACCTATCAGGGACGGATGTAATCAATGGATCAAGTAGCTTAGGAATAACAGGAGGCGGAGAAGGGCTTAATATAGCTGGACGTCAAGAAACGGAAAGTCCATTCAACTTCGATCTAAATGCTAATTCTCAGAATTTAACGTATGGTAAGTCGTTTTATTTCAACGAAACTCAAAGTTCAAAAATCTTCGCATCCGATTTTACCTCATGGTCTAATTCCATTTGATTTAAATATCCCAAATTCCTTTTCAAAATGAAATTACATTAGTTTAGAATATGTCAACATACAATTATCACACGTCACACCTTGGCACTACTACACACCCACAACACATAGCAATCGGCTGAACTATAAGTAGCAGATATCAGGTCTATACTGTAAATCGGGATTACATTTTAACGTTCTCACGTAAAAGATATAAATTTCTCACTTAAAAGTAATATTAAATACCAAAATTCTGCAATAGAATTGTATATGTATAAGCAAGAATAAGTATTTAAATTTAAATTTCGATAACAAAAGTACCTACCTTTATTAAGGATACCAGGAAAATAGTTATTGAAAATAAAATCAATATTTTGTGTAGGTAAGGTTTGGTATCTACCCACTACCTGTCTCTTAAGTTGTTATTGTGGCTGTTGTTAGTTTATTAGTAGGTGTCTATAGACTACAATGCATCTTTCTCATTGCTAAATAAAAACGTCACTGTACATCATTTATATCTTTCTTATCAAATAAGATACAAAGAGAAAACATGAGAAGTGTTTATTGGCTACAGCAAAGTTCTATTTTCCAATACCCAATTTTTTCAACAGGTGAAGGATACACTTCTAGTAATTTATCAGGAATAATCACAGATTCAGAGGGAATCCTAGACTCTTTAATATTGCCAGACTTAAGCGGTTTGACTACAGAAGATAATTTGGAATTAACCACAATAACTGATTCCCCGGATGTTTATGATCCGGTAAGTTTAATGTTAAGTTGATAGAATTTCTAACTATCATACAAAATTCGAATTTGGAAGTTTAGCAGTGATATTATTTCTAAGCTCACACAAAATTCTGTTCCAGCTACCAGAAGTACCTCACTCGTCAGATTACGATAGTGCACCAGAATATCCAATTTATCCTTATGGCCCTGGTTATCCCTATAACCCTAACAGAGGGCCACCTGGGCCGCATGGTTATCCAGGGCCTCCCGGACCACTAGGGCCTCCAGGAACTAAAGGCGATAGTGGAAGAAATGGTATTCCGGGGGCGCCTGGAGCTCCCGGTCCTCCAGGACATGTCTTTCTTATACCGGTTCGTTTATTTTCTTCTAAACGATTTCATTCAATATCATATTTCCTTCAGGCCAACAATCCGGGAAACGAAAAAGGTCCAGATGCTCAAGCAGACGCATTTAGACAAGCTTTAGCACAACACATGGTATGTACCAAATAAATTAAATAAAGTTTTTCTATTCAACACCTCATGTGAAAGTATATTATATCGCTGTTAAAGATGGCAATGAGAGGTGTCGAAGGTCCTATGGGATTAACGGGAATACCAGGGCCCGAAGGACCGCCCGGGCCTGATGGTACTAAAGGGGAACCAGGTGAAACAGGAGAGCCGGTAAATATAGATGAATATTAATATATAGTTTGTTTATAGTTTATAGTTTGTTTTCCTTTATCGCAATCCATTTGTGCAATTATTATTTAGGGTCAAATTGGCATAAGAGGGCCAGTGGGTAACCCCGGTCGAGAAGGCCGAAGAGGTAGACCTGGAAGAGATGGAGAACGAGGACTAACTGGACCACCAGGTGCCAAAGGAGAACAAGGATTAATCGGTCTTCCAGGTTTACCTGGCGATAAAGGTGAAAGAGGTGCTACGGGTTTACCAGGTGAACAAGGTTTACCAGGACACGACGGTATGCAAGGTGAAGAAGGTCCCCCTGGTTTACCTGGACTACCAGGTGAAATGGTAAAACCAATAAAACAATTTCTTTAACGTCTAGGTTGATTTGACAAGAATATTTAATGAATATATATTTAATTACGTACTCTACAGGGGCCGAGAGGGTTTACTGGTCCTAGAGGTTTGCCAGGTCTTCCAGGCAATCCAGGCATACCAGGAAGTGAAGGTCCGATAGGAAATAAAGGAAATGCAGGTCCCATTGGACAACCTGGTGCTCCAGGTCAGAGTGGACCCCCAGGTTCAGTTGGACCACCAGGTCCTCAAGGTCAGTTAGGCCCTCCAGGAATAATGGTAAGTATATAACTTAAAATAATATTTAATTAAAATAACTATCAAAATCACTTAATAAACATTCTGTTTTAAATTCAATCTAACAGGGGCCACAGGGAAAGCCAGGAATGCCTGGTTTGCCTGGTTCTGACGGTTTACCCGGTCATCCTGGTAATCCAGGTTTACCTGGAGCAAAAGGCGAACAAGGGATTCCGGGACATCCGGGCCCAGTAGGATTCCCTGGTGGGCGAGGACCGAAAGGTGATGAGGGTAAAAGAGGTTTACCAGGAGACAAGGGCGATAAAGGCGAAAGAGGTTTAGAAGGTGAAAAAGGAGAAATGGGAACTAAAGGAGATACGGGTACGCCCGGCCCGATAGGAGTGTCTGGTTTAGAGGGTCCCGAAGGGCCGAAGGTTAGTGCTCGTAACTTGAAGATATAATATATTTTCCAAACTTACTTAGGGTTATGACGGTCCGAGAGGTGAAACTGGACCCATGGGACCAGCCGGAGAAAAGGGTAAAATTGGAGTGCAAGGTTTTGCTGGATATCCTGGTCCACCTGGTGAAAAAGGAGATAAAGGTGCTACAGGAAGAATGGGTTCACCTGGAGATAAAGGCGACAGGGTAGGTTGGACAATTCTTTGATATTAGTATTTCCGCAATAATAATTATGTTAGGGTCATCCAGGGATACCAGGTGAAAGAGGGGAAACCGGCCCGAGAGGATTTCGTGGCGCTAGAGGTCGTAGGGGATCAGAAGGACAGCAAGGCCCTAAGGGTGATACAGGTCAACCAGGTCCTCCAGGGCCACAAGGAGAAATAGGGCCACAAGGAGCAGACGGTCCCAGAGGTTATACTGGGCCACCCGGACCTGCAGGAGCGAATGGAAAAGATGGAATACCAGGACCACCCGGAGAGAGAGGACCACCAGTAAGATGGAAATATAATGAATTTCTTTAATATTATTTCATTAATTAAAAGGGCGAAACTGGACCTTCCGGACCACCTGGCGGGCCTGGTGTAATTGGTCCACAGGGTCCTATTGGAGAACCAGGATCTATAGGAGAACCAGGCACACCAGGTAACCCAGGTGTACCTGGCGAACCGGGAATTCCCGGAGAAGCTGGAAAAGAGGGTGGTCCAGGACCGCCAGGACCTTCAGGTAAACAAGGCCCAGAAGGACCGACAGGTTTACCAGGCTTTCCAGGTGAAAGGGGTATATCTGGATTACCAGTAAGTAAATTAGTTAATATAATAAGTTATTGTTCTAACTATATAATTCTTTATAGGGTATGCCTGGTTTGAAAGGTGATACCGGACCTGTAGGACCAGCAGGAGCTGTTGGGGACAAAGGACAGCAAGGCGAGCCAGGAAAAGATGGAGCACCTGGTCCAGAAGGTCGGAAAGGACCTCCTGGACCACCAGGGTCTGGAGGAGCAAAAGGGGAACGTGGAGAATCCGGCTCACCGGGTCCTGGTGGTAGAGATGGAATTCCAGGTGCTAGAGGTCTTCCTGGAGCCCCCGGTCCAGTGGGGCCTCCTGGCGAAGACGGCGATAAAGGTGATGTTGGACCTCCAGGAGAAAAAGGATTTAAGGGTTCAAAAGGAGAGCCGGTAGATACAGCACAGCCATTGTAGTAATTGCAATATTTGTAAAATATTTCGTAGGGTCCATTTGGTAGTGGAGGACCACAGGGTCCTCGAGGAGAACCTGGACCGGTAGGTGCTCTAGGGGAGAAAGGCCCGCCTGGCGAAATTGGTCGTCAAGGTCAAAAAGGCGAAGATGGTCCACCGGGAGTTGCTAGTACATCAGGACCTCCTGGTCCTCAAGGTCTACCTGGACCACCTGGAATCAAGGGAGAAATAGGTGATATAGGACAAAAAGGACCGATAGGATCTACCGGACCACCAGGAGAGCCAGGACCTAGAGGTTCTAAAGGCGTTGAAGGTTTTACTGGTCCGCCTGGTCCAGAAGGCCTGCAAGGTATGAAAGGTGAAAAAGGACCTGCAGGACCAATTGGAACTCCAGGCACAGAAGGAAAACTTGTAAATTTTTAAAATACGAAGTTATTTGTATTGTCTAATCCACAACTTACAGGGCGAAAAAGGAGCACCTGGTCAAAAGGGGGAAGAAGGAAAAGCAGGAATACAAGGACCACCCGGTTCAAGAGGAGTTATCGGACAAGAAGGTCCTAAAGGATCAGCAGGCCCGCCAGGTTTTCCAGGTCCCCCGGGAGAACCGGGTCTTTTAGGGCCGAAGGGTGAACCAGGAAAGGATGGAGAAGATGGGAAACCTGGTGAAATAGGACTCTCTGGAGAAATAGGACCACCTGGTAAGATGGGACTAGTTGGACCCTCCGGAAAGCCAGTAATTTATTTTTATTTATGAAACGTAAACTTCCATTAATCGAAATAATGATTTAGGGACCCGAAGGCCCAGCCGGTGTTCAAGGAAGTACTGGTTTACCTGGTGAAAAAGGAGATAAAGGTTTAATAGGTGCTCCTGGAAATCAAGGAGCGACTGGACCACAAGGAGTACCTGGAACACAGGGATTACCCGGTCTAAGGGGTTCTCCAGGATCAGCGGTATGTATATAAATATATATGTTTGAGTGAGAAAAGAAAGTAGTGTTATTTCTTACCAAATATACCAGGGAGAAAATGGACCTCCAGGGAAATCCGGCACTTCAGGTTTGCCTGGTAAAGCTGGCGAAACCGGTCCTAGAGGGCCGAAAGGTGATAGGGGGAGAAGAGGTCCTAAAGGTCACCGAGGGGAAATTGGCCATACCGGATTAAAAGGCGAAATGGGAGAAAAGGGTGAAAGAGGTTTGAAAGGACCTCCGGGACCCGAAGGGAGAAAAGGAGATATCGTAAGTTCCAAAATTACGAAGTGCAATTTTTTAATTATAATCGTATTACACTCAGGGACCAATTGGATCCCCAGGTCCAAAAGGAAATGATGGACCGGTGGGATTGCCTGGAATGGAAGGGCCTTTGGGACCTAAAGGCTCCGAAGGTGTAGCTGGCATGAAAGGTGAAGCAGGTCTTCCAGGTCCACCTGGTCCACCGGGCCCACCAGCTGATATGCCTCTTTTACCACCAGAAATATTGTTCCAACATGACATGCCTAGATCTCGAAGAAGTTTGGAAGATTTAATGTAAGTTTTTTATCCCTCTTATGTGTATATTTCAAAATAAAACCGGTCTAAGATTCCTTAAACTTAGAATCATTGAAACTTGACTAATTAATACATAACGATGTTTAGAAATGAATACGAAGATGTTATCGCGTCGAATGAAGCCACTACAAAAATATATGACAAAGAAGATACTGAAATAGTCCCCAAAGAAGACGTCGGATTAAAATTCCTAGATATGTACAGCAGTATATATTCTATGAGGCAAGATTTGGAAAGGGTACGAAAACCTGTAGGAACAAGAGATAACCCAGTTAGGACATGTAGAGATCTGTATTATGGACATCCACAATTTACAGATGGTAAATCTAGTTTCCATTTTTCGAGATAAATATTCTAAATATCGCTTGTATTCTAGGTTGGTATTGGATCGATCCTAACTTGGGAATGATAGACGATGCTGTTTACGTTTTCTGTAACATGTCAGGTATGGGCGAGACATGCGTTTTTCCAGATATCCACAGTTCAATTATGCCAAATATACCATGGAGGAAAGACAATAATAAAAACGATTGGTATTCCAATTTAAGGGGAGGATTTAGAGTAAGATACATTGGTTATATTTTTCCAATTTTCTTTGAGTATTGAAATATATATTAATTTCACATTTACTTTTATACTTGTAGTCATTTTTTCATATTCTTTCATCGAATTTAAACAATCACGTTTCAGATAACGTACGAAACAATCGGCTTAGTACAAATGACATTCTTGCGATTGCTATCTGAGGATGTCTATCAAAACTTCACTTACACCTGCATCAACAGCGTAGCCTGGTACAATTCCAAAACAAACAAGCATGATCTTTCAATTAAGTTATTAGGGGAGAACGATCAAGAGTTTTCTTACCAAACTATGAAACCATCTATTTTAGTTGACGGTTGCAAAACTAGACAAAGCAAGAGTGAAACCGTTTTCGAGATTCGCACGAAAAAATTAAATCGACTACCGATTGTAGACTTTTACCCTGTCGATTACGGCATGCCAAATCAAGCGTTTGGATTCCATGTAGGACCAGTTTGTTTTAAATAGTTCATACTGTAAATGTAGTGAATTAATGTCAATGAATTGAAATGTGATGCCCCATCAATTAACAAATACTAATATAAAGCAAGGCGAGAAGAAATATGAAAAAAAAACTGTTCATTCGAGTACATTTTGTTATTATAGCACCTATTTATAAAACAAGAGAATGTGTACATATGTATTTTAAGTATAAGTATTTTTAAGTATATATTATGTAAATGAACACTGCCAATACTAGCTATGTATACATAGTAAGTTTTTTAGGTTTTTGTACAGATTTTTATAAAATAAAATTTTAGTATTTAACACGCTCCTTCATTTAGTCTCCCTTACAAAGTTGGAAATTTTATTTTCTATATGTTGTTACGTCTGAATATGTATATTTATCTCATTTAATTTTTCAAGAACCCTGTATGGTTGGTATTTTTAGTTACTTGTGTATGTTCATATATACCTACTGCAGCGCTTTATTTCGATTTCATCAAATATCTCACTAGTTTACATGTTAACTTCTTATTAGATACTATTTAAGTCGGGAAAAGCAAGTCTTATCGTGTTTTGTTATTTTTTTTAGACTGTAGTGTGTGACGTATGTATGCCGCATACTTCATATTAGTATACCTATCATACTTCCACTTGCATAGATAGATGAGCAGCACGTGCACGTGGTTACTCTGTCAGCATGGATATCAGCTAACGTGAGTTGTTCTCTCGAACCTTCTAGAATATTTTCTTCTGTTTCCTTTTAATGCCTGACCATGCAATTTGGCGTAGATTGCGTGATTTACTTCACTAAGTGCCGTACTTCCAAGGTAGACAGACGTACAATCTTCTCGTATACTTTTAGACTCCTCTATAAAAGGATAAGGGAAATGTTGTGCATAGTTACACTGCCTGGTGTCCTAATTGGTAAGGTGGGCTGTCTGTTGGCTGAATTTGTAAAGCAGGCGTCTAGAAAACGGCAGATAGAGGTTCGAGTGCTTCTCCATTTCTGTGAATAATTAACGAAAGAATAGCAGAAAATTATAATTTTCATTTTGTGCATATATCCTAGTCGAGTAACTACCGGTTTTTAGACACTTTTTTTAAAAAATTACTAGAAAGAGACAGCATATGCTAGTAATCTGTAAATACTATTCGGATTAAAAATCTCAGACAATGCGACAAAAATATATCCGGCAGCGCCATCTTATGGGAAGTCGCTAATCTGTAAAACTTTTAAAGAAACCTACGTATAATTGATTCTACAATTCATACAATATCTTGTACCTTAAAATTAATTCTTTCAGTAAACACAACTACATCGACATTTTTGCGTGCCATAAAAAAAGTTTCAAAATTTCGAATCATATGTAAAATTATGATTTAAGTATAACCATTTCAAATTTTATAATTCACAAATTAAATAAATCTCCTGTGTATCTATGTACATACGTTTAAGAAAAATAAATTATGTATTAAATTTGAAATGTAAATAGTATTATTATTACGTATTAGGTGATTACTGTCAGAGATAACTCGCAACAACATAAAAACTAATACCTAGTCCATTGGTGACTTACATACATATTTACAGCACGACCATCATATCCTTGGACAAAAATCTACTGCGCATCGTAGGCGTGCCGGGTGGTACACTCCGAGTCATCGGTAAGCTGTTTGTGTCCTCTGTGTGCTTATGATCGTTGCGTGGTTAAGTTGTTAAGTTACGGTTAGTCAAAGTGAGTAATTGAGGTCTTGCATTATAATTGGTTATTATTTGTTTTATTTATTATAATTAATAATGTCCAACTTAGGAGGTGGAAAAGGACTGCATTCACAAACCCGTGAAGTCGTGTTTAATGTTTTTAAGTTTTTAAAGACAATTTCAGATAACGAAACAGACATAAGAAATTGTACAAAAAGCGAATTAAAGGAATACGTAGCAAGAGCAACTGGTGTTTCAAGAGCTTCTGTCTATAATATTTTAAAAGAGGGGAACGAATATCAAGCAGAACCAGAACGAAATGAGAAAGAGAACACAGAACAACTACCAGTTTTCAAATCGCCAAAAAAGAAAAGATCGAGGAAATGTTTAGTACTGGATTCAATAGACGACATTGACCTATACCAAATAAAACATATTATTTATAATTTCCACAAGACAAATAATCAGCGGATTACTATTAAAAATTTACGACAAAAACTTAAAGAAGATATAAATTTTCCGGGCGGCCGAGAATCCTTAAGAAAAATTATAAAGAAGCTTGGTTTTAGATTCTGTGCTACACAAAACAATCGCAAGATATTACAAGAAAAACCAGATATCAGAAACATTCGTACAAATTTTTTACGAAAAATAGATGTATATCGACGGCAAAATCGTCCAACTATTTATATGGATGAATCCTATATTCATAGCGGCCATACAAAATCGAAAAGTTGGACAGACAAGTCAAGAAATGGGTTATTTTCGACAATCTCCAAGGGCCAGCGTTTAATTATGTTGCACGCTGGAGGTGAGAACCATGGATTTGTAGTAAACGCTTTGTTACTTTTTAAATCCGGAACAAAATCCGGTGATTACCATCACGAAATGAATTTCGAAAATTACCAAAAATGGCTCGTTGAAAAACTAATACCAAATTTACCAAAAAATTCAGTACTAGTTATTGACAATGCTCCATACCACAATGTTCAGATAAATCCAGCGCCTAATTCTAATGCAAACAAGCAAAAAATATTACACTGGTTGACCGAAAAAGGTATTGCCTGTACATCTGATATGACGAAAGCCCAGTTATATATGTTAATAAAATATAATAAACAACAACACTTACGATATAAAATAGACGCAATTTTGGAGGCACACGGTCATACAACTTTACGATTGCCTCCGTATCACCCTGAACTAAATCCAATCGAAATGATTTGGGCGACTGTGAAAAATTTTGTGGCATCACAAAATGTCACATTTAAATTAGAGGACGCTAAAAGGCTAGCGGAAGAAAAATTTAAAAGCATTACAGTAAATGACTGGAACAAACTTTGCACTCACGTGAAGAGAGTCGAAGATGAATATAAACAAAATGAAGTTTTTATGGATGTTCTTACGGAGTCACTAATTATAAACGTGGGTGCTGATACATCTGACAGTGATTTTGGTTTCAGCGATGATTCAGAATAACTTAGTAATCATTGCTTTGTGAATGTGTTTTATTATGTAATTTATTATGTAATTATGTAATCATTTTGAAATAAAGCTATTTGCTTCTAATTACTGGGTATTATTAAAAAATTTTGTAATTACATTATCTACCTAATCATATTAAGATTTACTTTCATAGTACATCCTCAATAGAACACTATTAAATAACACTTAGCAGCCTCATTAATTAATAATTTACATTCCATTTGGACCAGTATAACATACATATATTAATAAATAAAAATTTTCTAAATTCTTATTCTTGGCGTCGCGTAGTACAAAATAAAACCGCGCCTTTAAAATTACCATAATAACCTTTTTCGATGTAGTGCATGTTAGTTGAAGTAAAAGTATTTTTAAAAATTCTTGTGAAACAGACACAGTGCACATCTTGGTTTTCAACGATGCGGATCGCGTACGGAGTATATTTTTCGTACAATTTTTTCGCCGTGTTTTACCAGGTGCGACACTTTGATATTATCTGCTGATGATGACAACTTGGTTGTCGAAATACGTATACAGAATTTACAAATAGTTAATTGTGGAAAGGGGTTATATATTAACCTTATTGACCGCGCCTTTCTGTTGGGAATGTACCTAATCACCGAAGCGAGCGACACACTGGCGACTGAGTACGAGTAATACCGAAAGTGTGCGCAGATTTTTCTAAGGATATGATGGTCTTGCTTGTAGTTAATTTATACCCCTCCGGTTTTGGCTTGCCGAGTGATCGGACGTGTGTCTCTTGGCAAAATTTTAAGTGATTGTTTTTTGGTGTGCTTAGGTGAGTGGTTACCTAATCATAGTTACTCATCAGCTTATTTAATTATTAAATTTGCTTACTTCTACTTTAATTTTAGTATATTTAGTTGTTCATAACCCAAATTTAACCTCTTCCCTAGTGTGAGTTATTACAAGTCATGTCTAATCAATCTCCAGGGGAATACTCCCCTGGTAGTAATAGGTTAGTGCACGATATTATCGAGGTTTCCCCAAACACCGCAAATAAAATCATAAATTTATTAGAGCATTCACAATCTGGTGAACCAAACATGGAAACAGATGAAAACTATTTTATTCCTCAAGATATAGTTCTTCAAAAAGCGGCAGAATCGTACAAAAAAATATCTCCGATCCCTACTGAATACAATAGCAACGCTTTGGGTCCATTCGAAGTTTATGTACAATACAAAGTTACAGAAGAGAACTCCAATACAAAATCAATTCATCCCATGTTAATAGGAAAAATTTTGAAAAACTCTAATATCTCAGGTATTAAAGCAATTACTCAAAAAGGTAGACATAGGTTAGGTATTTCTTTCAATTGCTCAAAAAATGCAAATAACTTCCTTAAACATGCTGAACTTGAGAAACAAAATTTAAACGCATTTATCCCAGCTCATTTAGTATCGTGTCAAGGAGTATTAAGAAAAATACATCACTCCTTAAGCGAGGAAGAGATATTAGCTAACTTGCAATCGTCAGCAAGAGTATTAAAAGTAAGAAGAATTAACAGGAAAAGTGTTGGAGAGATGGAAACCACTTACGTTCCTACTAACACAGTAGTAGTCACCTTTGAAGGAATACTGTTGCCAAGAAAAGTATTTCTTTTCTTCAATCCGATAGAGGTTGAAGTATACAAATACCCTGTCACACAATGTTATAATTGTCTTCATTACGGACACACCACTAAATTATGCAAAGGTAAAGTAGCTTGCAGTAAATGTTCAGGAAATCATTTAAAAAAAGATTGCAAAAGTGTTGAGACAATTTGTTTACATTGCAAGGGCCTCCATGAAGCTTTCGATAGAAAATGTCCAGAATATAATTGTCAATTGAGGATCAAGGAAATTATGGCTTTTCAAAATTTATCGTTTTTAGAAGCAGCTAAGTTAGTAAAACAAAAGAAACCCCATATATCTAATAAACCCCAAGAATTTCCTCTTCTGAATCGGTCACAACCTATTCAACCGATTGTCTTTAATAATAGTAACACTCCTCTGCAAAGGTCATTTAGCCAAGTCACTTCACCAGCTAAAAGACCGAGAATTCCATTTGTTAACAACTTTGATAGACATATGCATAATAGCAATCTGGAGTATCTTAACGGCAATGTGCCAGACCCTAGATCTTCACCTGTTTACCTCATGTCTGGTAACTCAAGTTCTCAAACCCCATCCCAATCTTCTAATACTAATAAGACCCAGCTAGAAAAAAAGAACAACGAAAAAATAGACATTATGTCACATCTGCAACAAATCAAATCGTCAATACAGTTTGCCCTAAAGGATAATCCAATTCTGCAACCGATCCTTCAATTATTAGAATCAGCAATATCCCTCTGCGACCAAGCTTTAAAATTAAGTTCCGCATAAAATTCAATTCTAACAACGAAAGAAACCACAAAATTTTGCAATGGAATATACGTTCGGTTCATAGTAATAAAAGTGACCTATTATGGTTGTTAAATGACCAGAAAATCACTTTAGCCTGTCTCTCAGAAACATGGTTACAACATACACAACCTTTCCATGTATCAAATTTTGTATCCATAAGAGATGATAGATATGACGGTCATGGAGGTAGTATGATTCTCATTAGAAAAGACATTCCCTTCCAAGTACTTAACATAAAATCATCTGATCCAGACCTCCAAGTGGTAGCGGTGAAACTTCAAGAATTTAGTATTGCCAACATGTATATAAAATCGGGGAGTAATGTTGAAAGAAATAAAATTAATGATGTCTTTAGAGAACTTCCTACTCCCTGTTTGTTCTGTGGAGATTTTAATGCAATCCATTACTCTTGGGATTCTGGAAACAGCAATAGGAAACATCTTATATGAAATTATATCAGACTTGGAACTCAATATCTTAAATGATAATCGTCCCACAAGAATAGCTAGCCCAAACCAAACAGCAAATAAACTCGACCTAAGTTTATGTTCTCCAGAGCTGGCCATCAAATTAGATTGGAATAGACTGGAAGACACTCATGGCAGCGATCACTTTCCTATCGTTATGGAATCTCTTTTGACAACACATCGATTTTACGCAACAACATCTAGAAAATTGAACTTCTCTCATGGCAGTTTAAATAAATATTCTTCTGACGTGTATAATAAAGTACTAAACTTCCCACAAAACATAAATTATCCTGAAGAATTTCAAAAAATTGTCTCGGTAGCAGCTAAACGTCATCTAATGAAAGAAAGAAATCATTTAACCTACCCTTCTCCACCATGGTGGGACGAAGACTGTACTCAGGCGATTAATTCGAGACAAATGACTTTAAAAGTGTTTAAAAGAGATCCCTCCTTGGAACATTACATTCAGGTTAAACGAAAAATTGCAGAAACTAAGCGGTTCTTGAAAAAGAAAAAGAAAGAATCATTTCAGAATTTCTGTGAGTCTTTGAACAGGGAATCTTCCATTAAGGAGATTTGGAATAAGATTCGGAGATTCAGAGGGGCTTTTGTTCCAAATAAAGAACGGCCTTTAGATACATCTTGGTTATCTTCATTTCTGCAATCATTAACACCTGATTCTGCTTCAAATTATTTGCTGCTTCCTCAGACAGAAGATAATACTTCTTCCTTTCTATTATCACGATTCCGATGGGATGAACTGGAGAGCAGTTGCAGTAGTTTCAAGGACTCATCTCCTGGTCCAGACGGTATTCACTATAAAATGATTTCGAACCTCCCGGCCAACGCCAAAGAACTATTGTTGTACATCTTCAACTCCTTTTTAAGTGGAACACAAATTCCTATTTCCTGGAAAGAATGCCTTTATATCCCTATTTTAAAACCAGCAAAACCAATAAATGATATGTCCTCATACCGTCCAATTTGTTTATCTTCTTGTTTGATAAAAAGTTTGGAGCATTTAATAAAGGTTAGATTAGAATGGTGGCTTGAATACAATAATAAATTTCCCAATAGTCAAAATGGATTTCGTAAGGGAAGGGGGACCAGAAATGGAATATCTTCTTTACTGTCAAAGATTTATCAGTCTTTTGCAAAAAAAGAGTACTTGGTGGCGTGCTTTGTTGATATAAAGGGTGCCTATGACAATGTAAACTGGAAAATCCTATTGGAACGTCTACAAAAATTTAATTTGCCAAATGAATTCATCAACCTTCTAATGGATATTGTTACAAACAGAAAATGTTGTGTGAAATTGGGTTCATCTTGTTCTGGTCCAAGATTCACAACTAAAGGCCTTCCGCAGGGATGCATTTTAAGTCCTATACTGTACACTATATATACCTCTTCTATAGATGACATCATCCCAAATGACTGTTCTGTCTTGCAATATGCCGATGATTTGGTGATTTTTTCAAGAAACTCAAATTTAAACACAACAATTGACAACTTAAATCAAGGATTGCAGGCTTTGGACTTATGGATGACGAAACATGATCTAGAAATATCTACAGGAAAATGTAAGGCAACGATTTTTACTAGAAAGAGGATACAAGAGAATCCAAAAAGTATCCATATCGGAGAAACTAATATTTCTTTTTCTCCAGAATCTAGATTTTTGGGCATTACCTTGGACAGCAGACTAAATTTTAATAGGGAAGTTAAAAATATTGTACGCAAGTGTTCAAAAGGACTTGACATCATAAAAGCTCTCAGGAGAACCTGGTGGGGGGCAGATCCAGTAATTTTACTTACAGTATTTAAATCCATAGTATTATCCCATATTGACTATGTAGGTCCACTCGTTTTCCCTTTAAACAAAACTAACACCGAAACTTTGGAGAGAATTCAATATCAAGCCATTCGGCTCTGCATTGGAGCCATGAAGTCTACTCCAACAGGGGCATTACTGGTAGAAGCAGCTCTACCTCCTCTACATTTGAGATATAAATACATGTCTATGAAATTTGTATTGAAGGTAATGGGACTGAATAGTAACATCATAGGGGATTTAGAGGAGCTTTCTAACATCACTAGGGTAAGAAAATATAACATATGGAAAAAGTTTCCTCCACTTTTTATGATTCAGGCACATAGGGAACTTTCTCCCCTTAAAAGAACTATTATATATAACCCTCGACCTCCTTGCTTTCGATACAATTTTTTCGACCAACTCCTCCGCATTCCAGTATATCTCAATTTTTCAAAGATCAATAAACTCCAAAGTACACCTATATCCCAAATCAACGGGTTATTCAATGGATTGGTGAATTCCAAGTGGCCAGATTACTCGTTCATGTTCACAGATGCGTCCAAGTCTGCGGATGGGAATGGTGTCGGGGTCGGTGTATTTCTTCAACAAGGAAATGTAACATTTAAAAAAAAATTAAATAAGAAAACGAATATCTTCTCCGCTGAAACAATCGCCATCCTCGAAGCCATAAAAATAATAGAAACGACCCACCTGGAGCGAGTAATAATTTTCTCAGACTCACAGAGTGCCTTACAGGCATTACTTCACTCGGGAATTTCAGTACTGTCAAATAACTATACTTTGGAAATTAAAAAAAAATACTTTGAATTATGTAATCAGGGATACGAAATTAAGTTCGTATGGATACCAGGCCACAAGGGCCTTTTAGGAAATGAGAAAGCCGACGAACTGGCGAAAGAAGCTTCAGCCTCTCCTTCTCCAGAAGCAAGTCTTAGAGTCCCGTGCATGGACATTCTTTCTATTATGAGGACAGAAATACAACAGAGTTGGCAAAGAGAATGGGAGATATTTACAAGGACAAAAGCAAAAGAATATTATAAATTCAACAAGGAGGTCCGCAAGTATCCTTGGTTTAAAAATATTTCTATACCGAGATCTCATATTGTAACCATGTGTAGAATAAGAATTAATCACACTTTAGCCCCTGAGCATTTATTCAGAATTAATGTTGTAGACTCTCCCAACTGTAATTGCGGTGCAATTGGCAGTGTATTCCATTTATTTTTTGAATGCGAACTTACAGGTGTCCATTCTAATAAACTTTATAGAGATTTGGTCAAATTAAAGGTTGAATCCCCTATTTCTTGGTACTCATTATTGAGTGATTTAAATAAAGATAGAATACAGGTAATAATGAATTATTTGAAAATAACAAAATTAAAACTGTGAAAAAAAAAAAATTCCTTTTTCACTTCTCTTCTCTATGATAACCTTATGTTTTATGTTTTCCGAGGCCCATTTCTGTGGTGCTACAAAGGGCCCTGTAGCAAGAAGCGACTTAGAGCTGTGTATGTGTACGTCTTTCCTTATATGTAGTGTCCTTTTTAGTTCACCTATTGTAATTGAATAAGCTGACGATGTCATAAGTAACCACAAAACAAATATTAAATTACCGAAATAAAGTAGAACTCTCGTGACTGGCAGTGATGGTTAAAACCGTAAGCCAATAAAATTTAAAGAAGAATTTATACCCCCTCATAGTAATATTTGTGTATTTAGGAAGGTACAAATATTGTAGCAATTCGAATATAGTTTATATTTATATTAGTTTTGAGTTTAGGCAAGAGTCGTTGATAGAAGAATTGCTGTCTTGAATTTTTTTCTTTTACGACCTCGTGATAAAAACAATCACAATTTTTCTAACTTTTTTGCTCAAAAAACTATGGAAAAATATGAAAGATACAGACGATATAAATTTATTAAAGTGTTTGATACAAAGATGAATAGTGCTACATTTGATAATTTAAACGTTAGTTTCAACAATGGTGAAATCAAAGAAGCACAAATTGTGCACTACCGTATAGGGCATTTTCTCCATATAAACCCGTATGCTCCCGAGGAATATGGTTCAGTTGTGTACCTTAATAACGCAACAATTGATGTCAATGTTGTAGACCGAATACTAATAAATACAATCCAAGGTGAACTAAGAATAATATTCAACACGCCGGAGGAGAAATTGTTTTTTATTAATGAAATAGAAAGGTATGTATTAGACTGGCCCATATTTATGAGGTTGGTTTTTTTTTTTTTGGTCTCATAGTCCTAAACTGTTGTCCTTCAATAAAAAATATTGTATACCAAGTTTCATAACATTATTTTAATATTAAGTGGACCCTCATGGGAGATGAATTATGTTAAAAATCTATGAAAAATTAAAAAAATCAATTTTTGATAAAAAGTTTGGGAAATGAACAACAATGATATGAATAAAGATTTTCTTT